>BSQZ01000032.1:6852500-6917500 GCA_033239005.1 Lamellibrachia satsuma
TTGTCAAGCTGACTAATAAAAAAAAATTACACATACAAATATAGAGTAAGACAAATAAAATATAGAATGTTGAAACCGTTGACACGAAGCTTTACCGAGTAGCGAAACTATACGTCTATTACATTATAATATACAACATCAGTTGTACGTATCGCTACTCGCTAGTTCCGAAACGTATATGCACTGACGTCAGCTAAAACTCCTGTTCACGTGTTAACTGTAAGTTTCACATAGTGATACACATGAACGTAAATATGGATATAATGATTTCCATTAGTGAATATGCAATCGATCTAATCTATATATCCAAGCACAGCTTAACTTAACATGACAAGGAAGACAGCAGTAATTTTAATGTAATTATACGTTTACGAACGAGTCGACACACCGTTGCGGGAAATCACTCATGCATGGCACGATTCAAGACCGAGAAATACACTGGCAAGCGTGTAGCTGAAATTGCATTGCATTGCATGTATGAGGTAATTTAAACTTATATGCTATACGTTAAGTTTTGAAATACGTTCGGAGCATGATACGTATGGCTGTCTAAATTCATACTTTTGTATCTGGTATGTGTTGTTGAAATGTTAATTTGTTTTTACCTCTTGTACTGTATCAATGTTTAAACTGCATTCTGAAAATTGCAAGGAGCTGGAGTAATCATCCAAACTGGTTTAAGACTAACCTATTTCGCACAGAACAATGTACTGTGCCCCGCAAATCTATAATCACTATTGAGCCGACAAATGTTGTCTATTTGTGCGTTTCACTGCCCGGTAATTAATTGTAGTGATTCCAAGAAGACAGATGCATCGCGTGCCGGGCAGACAGCGCTTAGCTTGGGCGTTTAATCAACGACTCTTTGATCGCCCAGCTGCTCGATGCACATTTACAGGTTGACTTGTCTTCGTGCCGTATTTCGTGACCCATCAGTGAATGGCAGGCTTCATCAGCGGAGCTTTAATACAACCGTTTTTTTGCGGTAATCTCGCGATTATTTATATGGACCCGTAATGGAGGTGGGGTCATCAGGTACCGGCAGACACACAGCGGCAACGTATGTCTATTCCGGTGTAGTATTGTAGATGGACTCCTGTGCAAACGGACCTGGGGTCCATTTACCACTAGGGTAAATACCTATCTACCGGGGGTCTATATTCAATGGTGGTAAATGGACCGGGGGGTTTATATTCAATGTTGGTAAATGGACCGGGGGTTCTATATTCAATGGTGGTAAATGGACCGAGGGAGGTCTATATTCAATTGTGGTAAATGAACCGGGGGGGGGTCTATATTCAATCGTGATAAATGGACCTGGGGGTCATTATTCAATGGTGGTACATGGACCGGGGGGAGTCTATATTCAATGGTGGTAAATGGACCGAGGGAAGTCTATATTCAATCGTGATAAATGGACCGGGGGTCTATATTCAATCGTGATAAATGGACCGGGGGGTCTATATTCAATGGTGGTAAATGGACCGAGGGAGGTCTATATTCAATCGTGATAAATGGACCGGGGGGTCTATATTCAATGGTGGTAAATGGACCGGGGGGAGTCTATATTCAATGGTGGTAAATGGACCGAGGGAAGTCTATATTCAATCGTGATAAATGGACCGGGGGTCTATATTCAATCGTGATAAATGGACCGGGGGGTCTATATTCAATGGTGGTAAATGGACCGAGGGAGGTCTATATTCAATCGTGATAAATGGACCGGGGGGTCTATATTCAATCGTGATAAATGGACCGGGGGGTCTATATTCAATGGTGGTAAATGGACCGAGGGGGGAGTCTATATTCAATGGTGGTAAATGGACCCCGGGCGTGGAAAACGTACCCCTTCTTTTCAGTTTCATCACTGGTACATATCAAGCAATGATACTTAGGGGAATTATTTTAATTGAATTTCTATTTTAGCACTAAATAACTTTTGATGGACTGCGTGGATATGGGGAGGGTCTGTTCTCAATAACCGTGGAAATGTACCCCCTCCTTCCACGTATCTCCCAAGTTCTACTTTTGAAATAAATGAGTATTATTTAATTAATATTAGTATTACTAGTATTAGTATGAACCGTAATTTTCTGTATGGTTATAAATAAATGAACGGCCAAATATGTATGCTATTTTAAAATTCATGCTTTGTACGAATACTGAGAGATACGTAGAGCACTATAGATTATTTTTGATGGGCTGCTTTCAAAGACAATGAGTTCTTGAGAGGACATTTCAAGGGTGTGACCATAAGAAAGCAACTGAGAGTGTTGTTCACACGTAGTGGCAAACGCGGGCAGTTTTTAGCTCCGATCAAAGTTGGGCGAGTAGATTAACTTCACATCAAACATAGCAGTTAAATGTCCAGTCGTGGAACTGAATCCCGGGCGTGGAAATGGAAATGTAATTGTGAAAAAATGTACCCCCGTCATTCTATGTGCCTACTACCTTTAAACAAATTGTGTTATTTACATATTGCTATTTATTGACCCACTGGTTATAATATGTGCAACTTCCACGGCCCCGTGCTGTTGTTACGTTGTTTGTAAGGGGAGGGGTCCGTTCTCAATGGTCGTGGAAAATGTACCCCGTCCTTTCATGTACCTCCTTCCCTTTCCATACAGTTAAAACTTATGCTTTGTATGAATATCGAGAGATACATAAAGCATTAGAAAACTTGTGATGGACTGTTTTCAAAGCAAATTAACTCTTACTTACATAGTGACTTCAAAATGGAGACCTGTTTGCTTGTTTTGACACGCAACGATACCGATGAAAATTGTAATCTGTTAAGGTTTGTTTGATAATAAACTTAATAATAAATAATAAACTGGATTTCTTTGTTACAGTAATAACCTATTGGGTCCATTTTTAGGTGGATCCATTTCTCACACAGCCCACTTTCCACCGTGTAAAATGGACCGGGGTCCATTTTCAATAGTGGTCGTACATGGTAAATGGACCCAGGTCCATTTTTCACGGTGGGGGTCCATATTTCGCCGTGGAAAATGGACCGGGGGGGGTCCATTTACCACCCGTGTCCATTTATAGTCTCACACCGGCACTCCAGTTCGGCAGTGAGATCATGTTTTGTTCGACAGTGAGATCATGTTTTGTTCTGCAGTAAGATGGTGTTCTGTTCAATGTTGAATTGATGTTCTGTTCGTCAGTGAGATGTTTTTTTGTTCGGCGGTGTTCTGTTGGGATGTTCTGTTCCAATGTGAGATGATGTTTTGTTCAACGGTGAGATGGTATTCTGTTCAACAGTGAGATGGAGTTCTGGCCCACAGTGTGATTGTGTTTTGTTCGGCTTTGAGATGTTGTTTTAGTAGTGATCACACAGTTGAGATGGTGTCCTGTTCAAGGGTGAACTGATTTTCTGTTCTGCGGTGAGATGTTGTTCTGCTCAACTGTGAGATGATGTTCTGTTCAAAGGTGAGATGGTGTTCTGTGCGTCAGTGAGATGGTGTTCGGTTTGTCGAGTTGACGTTTTGTTGAACAGTGAAATAGTGTTCTGTCCGACATTGAAATGGTGTTCTGTTCAACAGTGAGTTGATGTTCTGTTCGTCAAGGAGATGGTGTTCTGTTTAACAGCGAGATAGTGTTTTGTTCAGCGCTGAGATTGTGCTCTGTTAAACAGTGGTGAAAGGTGTTCTGTTCGGTGGTGATATGGTTTTCTGTTAAACAGTGAGATGCTTGTATTGTTTTCACCCGTTGTCTTGGAAAACACCCCGTAATATATTCACTGTATGACAGTTGATGCTCAACGCCCCCATATCCTCAAGCGAGATGCCAGATTTAAGCAAAATACGTGTCGCAGTTATCGATGAGTGGACAGGAGACTGAAGATTTCCAAGTTAGATATATATATATATATATATATATATATATATATATATATATATATATATATATATATATATATATATATATATATATATATATATATATATATATATATATATATATATATATATATATATATATATATATATATATATATATATATATATATATATATATATATATATATATATATATATATATATATATTTAAGCGCAGTTTAGTACATTTAAGTAGGCAAAAATGGATTGTGAGACACATCGGTTTGAATGGATGCCAGATGTTTATTTAAGCCCATCTGCAGTCTACTTTCTACGAAAGAATATTGCGACTTTACAGATCAAAGCGATAATGGCATTATTTGTCGGTTGGTAATTTCCCGTATGTTTTTCAAACGCACCAATTATACTGTTTAGGCAATTACCTTGAAGATTTTTTACACTTTAAATGAGTCATTGACCCAGGCCGATTGCCGCATGGGCGACGGTCACGAAAGAAATGAACAACCAATTAATATATAGATACCGCTTCACTCTGCAGCCGCGGAGGAGGCCACGCGTGACGAAGTCACCCACGCGTGAAGAAGCGTCGGCGGCTTTAGAGAACCGCACGGCGGTGGGGATTGCTGAAACCACACCGTATGTTTGATGCCGATACTGATCTGTGGACATTGTTGCCGCAGTATGGCTGCCTTCGTCGCCTTTACGCTCCAATGCGTCGCGGAGACGATATGGGGAAAAAGACGGCGGGACACGGGTTAAATGTTCCAGTGGAACGCCCATCGACGATAACCGAGCTACATAGGCCAGCTGTCACATGAAAAGGCGTTTGAATGCTGTCGCGTAATTCTGGGGGTCGTTCACCGAACCGCCCCCTTCCCGCCCCGTGGTAATGATATTTGCCCTGGCGTATGAGGCGTAGCGCGACTCACCAACGCGATAACACATCCTAATAAAAACATTTGTCAAATGAGTTGTTTTCGCAGTGCGAAACATGAAATGTATATTAAGCAAATTATACCTAATATTGTAATAATAACAAACACCGTCCAGATATGGAAATACAAAAGTATACGTAATCATTACGGAATGTGGTTAGCTTAATAAAATAGTACCAACATGTTGTGGGGTATCAGCCAGCTTGGCTTAGATAAAAACAATTGGAACACAAAGACGATTTAACGTTTAGCGTTTATACTCGATGACATTGCATGCACAACATATATTGAACATTGAAAAATTCGTTTGAATATGCAATAATCTGCATTTTATACGTAGACATTTAAGTGTGTGTTTTTACTAATCATGCTTTAACTAAAAAAAATTAAATATTTAATATCTAATATATAAAGCAAAGAAACTAGTTCTAATAATAATAAATAGAAACAGGAGCGAAAAAGAAAACATGGTAAGACAAAAATAGTACAAATAATGAGGAACTTGCAGGATGTGGTTGAATTATTTTTTCACTTGCTCGTGGAATAAAACAAATAACAAAACTAAGGTTTCAAGTGTGAATAAAGATTGGACAAATGAACATTATATTACATTTGCTCGAAAGGCACATAACAAATGTTGTAATTTACTTTTGACAGCGTTTTTGTTTTCTGAATATTAATTTATAGGGCTGGCTGGTAGACGCACACCCCACGAGCTTCTGCATGTAGACGGGCGAGAGGTTCGAGTGCAGTGTCTTGTACGTAAGCGCAGCGATCTCGAAAGTAATTTCTGTTTTGGCATCATTCGTGCGTGGTTAGTTAATCGTGACTCAGTCCTTCACGTCACCAAGACGTTACTTACGATCACGTAGTTACGATTTCAGCCAACGCAATGCCACTACAACAAAGCGTCGTTGTAAGCGATCGTGTAGAACTGCGTGACCTGTCGGTCAAATGCAGCGCTAGGATCGATGAGTAAAGCGGTAGTACTATGTCGAAGGTCAAGCGCTGTCCTGATCTCGTTAATCATCTAATGTAGGGCCGTCTCGGTCGAGCGATTTCGCTTGTACGCGGACCTGAATGTATCTGTCAGTGATTTATTGACCAGCTGTTGTGACCACTAAATTTTCAATAACTTTCGAGAGTGGGGGGGGGGGGGCTTTTGAGACAGCATTTACAACGCATAGAAACAGTGTGTAATACCGGAACCTCGCCTTGTTTGCGCTTGGTTACGTCACGGATAATCTCAGGGGTCGAATCAAGACATACTACGGATCCACTATTCGAGAAATGACACCCTTAGTAGCCGGGCTAAAACCCATGCAAAACCCTATGCGGCGACTGACGCAACCTTTGCTATCTCGTTTTATTGTTTATGGTGTAACTGTACCGGGAACCCTGGGGCACAGGGTACTACCCATGGGTGGAACCCTGCCGCACAGGGTTCTATCCATGGGTGGAACCCTGCCGCACACGGTTCTACCCATGAGTGGAACCCTGCCGCACAGGGTTCTACCCATAGGCGAGTCACCCACTAATCGAACTTTATGCAATTGTATTACAACACAAACTTTGCTTAATGATGATGGTCGTATTGAATCGATTATACACCTATTATGCAACGATAACTTCACTAAGCCATGTTCACACGAACATTCTTTAGACCATCTTTTGACCACGGCACTGTCATTTTTATAATGGGTTCACATAATATATATTGAGTTTACATATTGTATTTATTGTCATTAGTCATTTTACTAGTCACTTTGCTATTTTATTGTGTTTCTTTTATACGTAAACATGTATTTGAATGTTTCTTCTCCGGTAGCGGCGGTGGAATACAATAATAATAATAATGATGATGCCTACTAATTACGTCACTTGCAGGTGCTGATTGACTTAAAATACCTCTAGTCCAACAAACAGCGTCGGCGTCACGTATGGCTGGTATCTTGTGGACATACGTCGGCGTCACGTATGCCTGGTATCTTGTGGACATACGCATTAAACACTCAAAATTGTAGACAACCTTAACTTTCCAGATATACCAAAACAACACCGCGACAATCACTGCAGACTAACAAGGCAGTGGCTGTGTTAGAACCAACAGCCCGTCGTGCAATCAGTCGAAACTTGATAACATCAGAGGTGCCACGTTAACGAATTACGAAAAAGTTGATTCTGCTGCTGGAGGTTAAATAAAGAACGGGTGTGGGAGGGGCGCATGACCCCTCCGACAATATATATATTAAAAAAAAATTAAATCTTGTAACCTTTTGAAATGAAAACAATTATTTAAAAAAAATCGAGTTATTTTATTACGTCTACTTTTAACAGTTTTTGCAGTCCAGCACTCTAATGCTGCAAAGAAGGATATTATTTGGCCTGCTGCCAGTATGAATATCAACAGTCAACGACACTGTAGAGTATTATTAAATTTTTCTTTGCTATTTTGAGCTAACAAAAATCGAATTTACTCTACATACAGTTAAAAAAAATCGTTACAAATTAATGAAGTGTCTGGACCGTGTCAACTCAACCGTGACGGCGTGTGACTGCAGACAATTGTTGCAGAATTGACCGTGATCGCCCGGCGATCCCCGCCCAGCTGTCGCACAGGCAGGCACAGTTTGGATTTGCTTTGTTTTATTATTAATTTCTATCCGATAACCAACTGTAAATGTTCGAGCCAGCAGCGAAACACGAGCCGATAATAGTTTTATTGCGTGACTGGAACGGTTCTTTTTTCGGGTAGCCATTAAAGGTTGAATTATTGATCACTAGCAAACTGGCGTTTTGTTCTTTTCGTTTCGTAGTAATGAGACCGGCACGGGTTCTGCTAATGGACGGATTAAATAGTTCCAATTTGTATGATTTATATGCGCAGCATTCGTCAGATCACAGGTTTGCAGGAGAACGCACTGTATTCGCCAAAGTGGACCGCCCAATATTAATCATACTGGCTTCAAAAGAGAACAGCGATGTAGGTTCCTTAATACAATGTGAAGAAAAGCAATCGATCGATCGATCGATCGACCGACCAACCGACCGACCGACCGACCGATCGATCGATCGATCGATCAATCAATCAATCAATCAATCAATCAATCAATCAAACGCGCTTCTTGACTGACAGACAGGAACAACAATTGAGCCACTATCGCAGACGCTTTTCTTTCGCTGGTTCAGACTACAATAATTGCCTTATTTAACCAGCCGTTCCGCTACCAGGTGTTGAATCTCGCCCCGTATGCTCCACGCACCGATTCGGACCATTAGGACAGCCGCCACAATTACGCACCATTATCCAACCAGGCGCAATAAACGGTTTGGGCTGATGTGAAGTTAGACGAGGGAACTACACCCGGTGCCGCTAGGCTTCAAACATCCAAATATTCGGCTTCAAGCAAAACGGAATAACGCACAATCTGGAATAATAAATGATTTACACAACATAGACAACACAATTTTTCGGATTTTTTGTAAGAACAAAATTTAACCCTTAAACAATTATTATGATATTTTTTCTAAACAAGATTGCCACACGAAGCAAGAGACTTAGCTTTCAGAGAGTCCTAAAAAAGTTCATCTGTGTGTAGCCACCTCTTATCAGGTATATGCAAATTTAATTGGAAGTGTCTAAAGAGCCTTTCCGAAAGGCAATTTAGTCTAGGCTAAATAACCTATCCGAAAGGCTCATTAGACCAGATAGACTAAATAGACAATGTATAGTCTTCCACAAAGTATTAATTAAAACACCACGCAATCCCGTATATGCAGTACTATAGATATGTGTTGTACTATTGTCATAATTTGCTTACTTGCATGCATACTGTTTCGTATGTATGTATATTAGCTCTAGATGCAGTGGACACGGCTTCTCCAGAACAAACCATGTAATTAAAGGAGCATGCTACAGTTTAACACGAGGGCTTGGTTTCGTCCTGTACACATATTAAAACTTTGGTTCTGCCGGTTCTACCTGTTGCACCAATGGACATAGCTGGTCTATATGCAAATGTACTATTTACCTTTCAACGTATATAATTTATGATTTTCGTATTGTGTTTGCATTTTATGCATGTGATACAAAATATTGTATTTGACTGTAGTTTGCCTAAGTAATAAACTATTCAGGAGCCTTCCGGAAGAGCTCTTTAGCTTAAAGTTCATCCCCAGACTGAAGAGCTTTCCCGAAGGTTTTTTTAGTTTAAAGTACATCATCATGCTAAAGAGCCTTTCGGAAAGGTTCTTTAGTCACTTCCAATTTAATGTTTAGCCATATTCTGCTAACACTGAAGCAACCAGTAGACAATCATTCTACTCATTTGTCGTACTCTACTTAATTAGCTCTCTTCTGATATGTGATATTTCTATTAATTAGCCCGATAATTTAATTATCCCTTAGAGTCACAATACAACATTGCTGTGAAACGTTCACGTTATTAATTGTTACTCCTTATTAGTCCTCAGTCTGTTTTTGTTGTTCTACCTAATATAGTACCTCACACAAAAAGACGACGATGGTGACTTAACGCCATCTTTTACTGCAGTCATATTCAAGTTTCGCGTGTCCACGCACTAGGCGTTGACAATTATTTTCACGTGGCGCGATATCAGATGAAACTGCTTGCGGCTTCTCGCGGCTTCCTGCGCACATTGTACGAATTCTGCGACCAGATTGTTGCCATCTTTCAACCATTGTCCGCTGTTTGTGAATTACTCAATTCACGTCATGTCGACGACGTTACGCAATACAATGAGTAGTTGTTGAGAGGGTATCGCATTACGCCGACTTTAGCGCCGATTGAAAGGTGCGAGCGCTATTGTAGCGCGACCCCGCCATCACGGTGTCATCTCGACGTCATTAGAGGAACGGTGTCGGTTTCAAACGATATGTCGTTCGACTTGCCGCGCGTGTGTCGCCAGTTCTCTGGGGTGACAGACGACACGCGCGACAGACGCCGCTTCTGTGCAACAATACGCTCAAATTCCACTTTAATTAATTAATTCGTTTTTCTCATCCATAACGTGTCTCGTTGCAGGTTCTTTTAAGCAATATTCGCTGCAACTTTAACCAAAACTCCATTATCGTGATAGCAGTCATGTAATATGTGTTTTTGGAAACATTGGTGTGTTTCTCGAAACAAACGTTCGACTGTCACTATCATGAAGCTGTAGCGAAGCGTGGCCTTGTGCACCAACAATGGCGCGAAGAGCGTAAATTAGTAAGTGAATCATTAAGTAAGTGAACGGATGGAAATAGTCATGATACCTAAATACCGTGTGTCGCTAAAATACATTTGCTAACATACGAAAAATGCCTGACATCGGGATCTTTAAAATTATTATATAAGATGAGGCGGTGTCGTCAAAATCTCATATTTGGGGAAGTTCCAAACAATAAAATTTCACTTTTGTACAAAAAGGTAAACAAATTGGGTTTATCCAGTCAACGGGACCATTGACTGAAAACGCTTTACCCCTTGGGAAGAATACAACCACGCTACAATTACTGCGCGAAGGCTAATAATTGTTCGAAGCCAGGCAGGCCTACTCATTTATACAGTCGAGTGAACTAATATAGTTATCATCGATAGTACACTGAACGATCGATAGTAACGATAGTTAACAAACAATTCAATAGGGCTATTTGTGTCACTGTAATAATAGAAATAAACATAACTGGTTCAACTATATTGGATACTTTTATTTATTTGTATACCCAACAACAACAGTTGTCGATTAGAGCAGGGGCATTAATGGATTGCTCATTTTTAACCAACTACCTCCAAGGCTACGCGATAGGGTACTTCTCGCGATATGGTACTTCTCGCGATAGCTATTTCAAGTGATATCACCACCCGTCAATTGCGGCTTCGGACTGTTTTCCTGGCTATTCACTATTCCGTGATACCGTCGTGAAACTATCGCCACCCGTCAATTGCGGCTTCGGACTGTTTTCCTGGCTATTCACTATTCCGTGATACCGTCGTGAAACTATCGCCACCCGTCAATTACGGCTTCGGACTGTTTTCCTGGCTATTTACTATTCCGTGATACCGTCGTGAAACTATCGCCACCCGTCAATTACGGCTTCGGACTGTTTTCCTGGCTATTTACTATTCCGTGATACCGTCGTGAAACTATCGCCACCCGTCAATTGCGGCTTCGGACTGTTTTCCTGGCTATTCACTATTCCGTGATACCGTCGTGAAACTATCGCCACCCGTCAATTGCGGCTTCGGACTGTTTTCCTGGCTATTCACTATTCCGTGATACCGTCGTGAAACTATCGCCACCCGTCAATTGCGGCTTCGGACTGTTTTCCTGGCTATTCACTATTCCGTGATACCGTCGTGAAACTATCGCCACCCGTCAATTACGGCTTCGGACTGTTTTCCTGGCTATTCACTATTCCGTGATACCGTCGTGAAACTATCGCCACCCGTCAATTACGGCTTCGGACTGTTTTCCTGGCTATTTACTATTCCGTGATACCGTCGTGAAACTATCGCCACCCGTCAATTACGGCTTCGGACTGTTTTCCTGGCTATTCACTATTCCGTGATACCGTCAAGAAACTATCGCAACAATATCGCAATAGTAAAACTACTCCCGACGGTCACCAGGTAATCCAGTCACCACCAGCATTAACGCAATATTGAATCAAGACTAGTCAACGTACGTTTCTATTATAACGCTATTGCAAATTTCCCAAAGGTCTTTAACTTGATACTGTCCATCTGTCGTCCTACCTACACTTCAGGCGTAAGTCGTCCATCTCATGTAGCAACGACGAAATTATGTTTACTTTTATTTACAAAGAAATTGATTATGCATCTCCGCGGAAATTAGTTGACGCCATAAACACACAATTTAGACAGTAACGACAAACGTCAGTCGCGTTATTTCACCGCTCGTGGACTGCGGGTTTACTTAACTTTGGAAATTTCCTGTGACGATGTTGGTTTATTGGGATTATGATAGGCGTCGGAAGTTGATGAATATTGGGGGAGCGGGGTATTCTCGATATATTTCACAAGTCGATGTTAAGGGGGAGATATGAACATTTAGGTAAAAAAAAGTTAAAACTTCAAAGGAAGAGTACCCCAACACGAGAACAGAGAGACGATCATCTGTTTTTTATCAATGTACGCGCGAAAATAACACTTTTTATAACAACATTTGTTTACGATATATAAAATATTACAGAGACACGACACTTTAGAAAGCAACGAATCGAGTGGTTTTGTCGCGCTGATACTGTATGTATGTATGTATGTATGTATGTATGTATGTATGTATATATATATATATATATATATATATATATATATATATATATATATATATATATATATATATATATATATATATATATATATATGTATATATGTATGTATGTATGTATATGTATGTATATATATGTATATATATATATATATATATATATATATATATATATATATATATATATATATATATAAGGTAAAGGTACGTTCTTATATAGCGCGGTATCCGGTCCATAGGACTGCTCAAAGCGCTTTACACTTCACCCCCTGGCAGACCTGTTCATTCCAAGACAATCTCAACAATTCTTTGGGAAGTATTCAGCCACGCTGCAATTGCTGCGCGAAGGCTGTTCGTTCACATATCCACCACTGTCTGTATTGCCAGGTACTCATTTATACAGCTGAGTGAACTATGGCAACGTGGGGTGATCAAACTTGCCAAAGGTTCGAAGCGACCGCAGTGGGATTTGAAACCGGGTTCTCTCGATTGAGAGTCCGGCCTTCTAACCGGTATGCTAGCGCCCCACATATATATATATATATATATATATATATATATATATATATATATATATATATATATATATATATATATATATATATATATATATATATATATATATATATATATATATATATACAGTTAGTTATTTTTATTTCTCCCCTATATTGCTATATGTGGGAAAACGAGGAATGTTCCCAGCCCCAAACATGGGACAACAGTTCCACTCACCCAGTTGTAACCACAACTGATCTACCTGATCCTACTACTGCTGACGGCAACGAAGGTATTCATCCGTACCCTAATGATCAATACACAATGACGCAGCCCCGTAGTGTACACTTCAGAACCACTTGGACGAATGTGCTTATCGTTTTTGGAGCGTTCATAGTTTCCGCTTGCCAGAGACGCCATATGGTCGACGGTAATTGCTTGTTTTCGCCTTTATGTGCACGGCTTTCGCTGTATCAACTGTTTTTTGTCCGCGTAGCTTAAGCTCGCTGGGTGTTCTAAACGAATATATTGGTGTGTTTGTTCATAACGCCGATGACAGCGATAACCTTCAGGTGATGAATATCAGTACAGATGATGCGATGCGTGCAACGTTTTCGTATGTGTTTAGACGACGTCCAACTGAAATACGACTGAATATCGAGGTCTCGGGTGTTGTAACGATGAGTCATCTTTAACTTCGTGAAGATCGTTATCTTCGTGAAGAAACGTTTGCATAATGATCCGTTATGATCCTTGCACAGGATTATCAATGCTAGATCATAAGGCCAACATCTAAATCGTTCATAGAACCAGAAGATTCAGACATGTGATCAAGTGATGCAATGTTTGGTTGTTTCTGGAATATTGTGCCCTATATTCTTGAAGATATATTCTTGAAGATATATTCTTGAAGATATGCACATACGTATGTACGTAGGCTTGCATGTTTGTCTACAATCTACGACATACAGCTCGTTGTTTTTTTATTATTTACACTTGTAATGGTTTCACATATGATGATTTTAGCGATGTGCAATGTATTCACTTAGTGAATGTGAGTAAAGTAAATGTTGTACGTTATATCAATCATAATTAATTAAGTGGCATACATTTTACGTGTACTGAGCTAACGACAGTTATATCTAATTTGTGAAAGGTATGTTTTAATAAAAACAAGTTTAGAACATATATAAATACAAGCAATTTTCAGAAAACCTTGTACACGACCGAATGCACCAAAAAACGCTTCTACTATTATAAAAATATATACAAGTTGTGCAGTGGATAATTGTGAAAAGGAAATACTACAAAAAGGTTATTTTGTGAATACCGTCTGACAAACAACATCTAAAACGACAACAGTTGATGCCACTTTTAAAAGATATATTCACAAACGTTAACTAACTAAAGCTAACTAACCGCGATTTCCCCTACCCGGTAAAACGTTTCACTTGTCGTTTTAGCAGCTGTTTATCGAGTCGATTTATTATTCATTACGAAGTCTCACACGACACCATTGGTCGCGTCGCGTGTGGAAGGCATTTAGTTATTGTAAACAACTGACTGTTATCGCTTAAATTGTATATTTGCTGGATACGGCTGCTCGGAGTCGACTAGTCACTTTTGTCCAGCATCTAAAGAAATGCGAGTTTGGTTTGGGCACAGACTGCACAGACTGGCTAGGACGCGATCGACTTGTAGCAAGCTGTGTTTACAGGACGTCGTCGTGGACGGAAGGCTTGATCGTATCTGACCGCGAGATGGCGCCACGAGCAACGGGACGAACACGTTATTACCTGGTAGTTTTTGTTTATCGTTGTAACGACAATATGATATGACTGGGGACATTATGTGCACCTACTGGCTACAGACCACCAATGACGTAGAACAGACCACCAATGACGGAGACAGACTACCAACGCCATAGAAAAGACTACCAATGACGTAGAACAGACAATAAATGACAGAGACAGACCATCAATGATGGAGATGGACTACCAAGGACAGAGACAGACCACCAATGACGGAGGCGGACCACAAATGACGGAGACAGACCCCAAATGACGGAGAGACGGACCACCAACGACAGAGATAGACCACCAATGACGGAGACAGACCATCAATGACGGAGACAGACCACCTATGACGGAGACGGACCAGTAATGACGGAGACAAACCACCAATGATGGAGACAGACCACTAATGACGGGGACGGACCACCAATGATGGAGAAAGACCACAAATGACGGAGAGACGGACCACCAACGACAGAGATAGACCACTAATGACGGAGGCGGACCACCAATGATGGACACAGACCACCTATGATGGAGACAGACCACCAATGACGGAGACAGACCACCAATGACGGAAGCAGACCACCAATGACGGAGACAGACCACCAATGACGGAAACAGACCACCAATGACGAAGACAGACCACCAATGACGGAGACAGACCACCAATGACGGAGGCGGACCACCAATGACGGAGACAGACCACTAATGACGGAGACAGACCACCAATGACGGAGACAGACCACCAATGATGGAGGCGGACCACCAATGACGGAGACAGACCACCAATGACGAAGACAGACCACCAATGACGGAGACAGACCACTAATGACGAAGACAGACCACCAATGACGGAGACAGACCACCAATGATGGAGGCGGACCACCAATGACGGAGACAGACCACCAATGACGAAGACAGACCACCAATGAACGAGACATACCACCAATGACGGAGGCGGACCACCGATGACGGAGACAGACCACCAATGACGGAGACAGACCACCAATGACGGAGGCGGACCACCAATTACGGCGACAAATGTTGACATTTTGTACCGAGCTAACACTAAGAGGGAGCGAATTCCACAGAGTCGGTGTAGCACCCGAGAAAGTCCTTGTTCCGATTTTAGTCTCAACTCTAGGAGCAAAAAGTTGACCAGAACCAGATGATCGAAACTGTCTGGGCTTTCTTGCAGGAGTGAGCTGTCAATTTAAACATGCCGGTCGCGTGGAAGTTCTTGACAGGTAATAGTACATTTAAAAGATAATACGATATCGAATAGGAAGCCAACGAAGAGATTTCAGAAGTGGCATCGAGTGAGAGAAACGAGGAGACCAAACAATTTTGCACACGTTGACATTTTGAGGTATCCTTTAATAAGAGTAATGTTGTAGGAATTGTAATAGGCAAGCCTACTGCTAACAAGAACAGTTGCGATCGATTTTGCAACAAAAAGAAGCAAAAGCCGAAGAATTCGGCGTATATCACGAATATTATGATAAAAACAGCAACAGCAAGTTTAAGAAATATGCTGCCTAAAATCATTGTCAATTTTAAGATAACTCCTAGATCCCGTGCTGAGGCTACTGGTGTGACAAAATACTATGGCTTAAGATTGGGAAAGAAATAACCTTAATTGCTTATATGTACCAATAATAAGAAACTCTATTTAATCGGCATTAGCTTTACTCTACTCTGTCAACCAGTGGAAACTATTACGAAGACAATCCCTGAGCTAGTTAAGGGACCAATTAGTATCAGGGTAACCAAAAACTTGTACATATATGCCTATATATGTCATATGCTTTGGTGACTCAAGTTGATACTATTGACAAGGCATGATTTCACAATATATTGACTAAACGATCAAAGTAAATTCTTTCGATGTTTTTTTTACTAAACGTACGTACGTTTTTATTAAACCGAATACACACATTACTTATTAAATCAACTGAGGTGGGAATGTTAAGCTAACGCTAACGCTAACGCTAACGCTAACGCTAACGCTAACGCTAACGCTAACCCGACATGCACACAGTGGTTAGTCAACTAAATGACATAGCCAGTTCTTCCGAGTCGACCGCACTCATTTTGATACAATACATCACTACAAAGTTCTGTGCTGCGTGACATTTCAAGCGATCTTGGTCAATCACATGCAAGTAAACATCTTTCTTGATGAACCACAACCCGAAACGTATCAAAGACAATCATGATTCATGAATACGGTAATCAATCCGTCATGTGGCGCCGCCAAGCGATCAGTCAGTACACCAAATTAATCGATTCAAGTGTCGCGCTCTGCCCAAGTTATTGCGAACCAATTTTAGGCTTAATTCTAAAGTTACAAAGCATACAACAAAAACACGATATCACCTGCTAACAACCTCTCATGTTTCTTCATCGGTTCAGCCAATATTCTGTAGGTTTTGAGCAGTTGAACGATCCTGTCAATCCGAACCCTTTTGCTGGCGTCCTTCCTGCTGATGACCGACACGTCAAGGAGCGCAAACCGCGTCGCCAGCCTCACACTTCTGCGCAATGGCCTCAGCTTCGATGATCTCCCTTACACTCACAGAACTGCCATAGGCTGGTGAGACGTAGGAAATCAGTCCTATCGGCGTAGATCCTATGACACATTTGACAACACGTTTTCCCGTGAGATGTTGGGATTCCGAGTCTGTCGGTCTGCGGACGGGACACTCGAGAACGTCAACGATAACTCGTGTAGTTGGATACGTCTGCTTGAAGTCAACAGGGGAGTGACATCTGAGGAGGTCTTTTGACGGCCACGTGTCCAGTTCCCTCCACTGCAGAACCATGAAGCGAGCCCACGTGAGCACGATATTCGACACATTCTCCTCAGTGACGTCAAACATCATCGACAACTCAATTTTCGCTTTGTGCAGCCGTAGCTTGATGAGGGTCAGGAATAACTGATCTCTAACATTGACCATGTCCTCTGCCACTGCACCGTTAATATAGGTTAGTTCGTAAGAAGCTGGTCCGAGCGAAGATAGCACCAAGTTGAACATATGAATGTTGTCTAAACCAGCAAAGTATTTGATGGCTTCGGGTTCATTGGAAAAACCATCAATACAAAAAGCAGGTCGGCGGTTTGTCTGTGTAGAACTGCTTACCTTCTTTGGTAAAGTCTTACTCTGGGGGAAACTGTCATTAACTATGCATTTTTTTAATGTCAGTCTGAGCAAAAGTAACACAACTTGTTTCAAGTGCATCAATCGCATCGGGTTCACCATTGGAGACAACTTCGTTCTCCACAACCATCGCGACCCATGGGTCGACATCTTCATCAGATTCTGTTTCACCTTTGTCTATCATCGGCCGCGATGTCTTGGTCAAGACAAACTGCTCTACGTCGGCCTTTCTGGACATCCTTCTAAGTGGGGCTTCCACTCGTGCACAAACAAAAGGATAAATCATGCATACAATGAATATTCATTACAATGAGAACACTTATATTAATATAAACAATAGTTTCTTTTCTGCTGTTGCTAAAAAAACTTGCTATATTAATGTCAACATATATCAATTATGTAATGCAGTAATGGCAATACTGTTTGTTTGTTTGTTGAAATAAATAGATTCATTCAAAGAGATGACACCTAGAAATTAAGTATTCCTAATTAAATAATTTCTTCACTTAAGTTGTGTACAAGACAGCCTTATCTTGTGTAAACTCTACGACTTGTGACTCAAGTCACAAAGCACCAGTAGTCTTTATTCAAATTAGCACACAACCCCTTTGTTCCAGTTTGGACAAATCTTCTCACTAGTAGACTCACCACATTGATTCCATAGGCAATTATGGGGCGAGACCAATAAATGCAGTCTGTTAAAGTCCTTGTCTAATGGTAATTTTTATTATGATAAATAAATTATTATTGTTAGATTATGCACCTGATGTACTGTTTTATAGTATTGCTTAATAAGCCTTATATTGTGTACTATGCAGAGTAAACCTACATTTACATTGTCTGATTTGTGAATCCAGTTGCACAACATCTTCTTGGTAAAAGTGTTTTGTAGTGAGCAGATCATGGCTCTCTATATAGTCTACAAATCAGAAGGTGGTCAGATGATAAGTGCAATTAACAGTCAGGTGCTAGCAAAATTACATCTAGGGTCTAAGAGAGCAATCAAAGAAGTGCAGTCCTTCCAATTCTGGAAGGCACACCGCAGCAACTTTCCAACTCTGTCCCAGTCAGTCCCTCCTCACCTTAGTATCCCAGCCTCGACAGCCCTGCTAGAGAAACGATTAAGCATTGCTGGGAAAGTGTTCCGCCCTGAGCGATGTTCCTTTAAAGACGCTACATTCGAACAGCTGATGTTCATTAGGTGCAATGGAAATAAGGAAAATAAAGGAGGACACCAATAAACATCCTAGTTTCAGTGCTTGGTCTTGACTTTCCAAGTTTTACCTTACACTTAATAATCTATAATTATGTTACTTGTTCATGAAATAAAGAGGTTTTTTACGGTTTTCCCCATAAAAAAGTCTGATCAACTGCCTTTGTATAATCAATTGTTCCTGAATTATATAGATTTATTAAAAAGTTTTATTTTTAAAATATGCTCTTTCTAATAATTTACTATATCATACAATAATATGTGCTCGTATTCGTACTCATGTAAACGTACTCATATTCAGTTTTTTAGTAATGTACTCGTATCACGTTTTCTTACTCAACCATCACCGATGTACTCGTACTCATGAAAATGTACTTGGACTTAGCTCTGCCCAAAGCCCAAGTTGAGAATAAATAACAGCTGGTTAAATATGAGATGAAAAAGAACGCAGGGAAATGTGCAAGACATAACTATGATCAAGCCAGTGAAGCCACTACTCTCAATCAATGTGTCTTGGGAGTGCAAATGCCAATAAATGTGTCAAGGATTACATTAAGGTGGCCGATTACCTTAAAATAAAACATTTTAAAGGTTGTTTGAAATCCACTAGATCCCCAAAAAACCTCTCAAAATAGTTTCAATTGACATTATAACTTTTGTGTTGATTTCATGCTATGACTACGATGCACAGGCCAATGCGTACATAGCTTGATTTCAAGGTCGTTGGCCACCTTAAAAAGACATGGGCATGAGTATATTTTATATGCAATGTCTCCATTAAAATGATACTATTGGAAGTCCCATCGTTGAAAAAAGCCTAAACTGCATTCCAACAAACCTTGGAAGTAACCGGAAGCAACTGAAAAATCATGTGAAAGTATTGAAAGAAAGTGAAATAAAATAAGTATTTGGACTTGATATTATGGTGTACAAATAATAAAGCTGTAGAGGCTACACCTTGTGGCAGTACTTTTCCCCACCAAGTTCTCAACAGTCAATACAGCTATGTCACTGGCCAAATAATTTTTACTAAGCAAATATGCCAGACCATTCAGGCCTCATATCACATGCACACGCACGCACGCACGCACGCACGCACGCACGCACGCACGCACGCACGCACGCACGCACGCGCGCGCGCACTCACGCACGCACGCACACACGCACGCACGCACGCACGCACACACAGACACACGCACGCACGCACGCACGCACGCACGCACACACACACACACACACACACACACACACACACGCCATTGTTTATAACTTATTTCCAGCACAGATCTATAAAATGTAGACCCTGGCCTGAGAAATTTAGTATCATTGCATTGTTGTCTCCCTCCAAACTCCCAGAATCATGAGACAATCGACTGGGTGCCCTATCACAAGGACATAAAAATAGATGATAAAACAACATTCAAAACTCAGTTAATAATTCACATTTTATTAAAGAGGTAAACATCTTCATAGACATACGAGTGATTGCAGTTGGACAACCTATTCGAGGAACTCAATTCTGAAGGGCTGGTATGCTCTCACAATGGCTTCCCACATTATGGCCTTATCTTGACTGAATATAGGGCAAACCCCCACCCCCCGGACATAATCATCACCTAAATGGGAACTAGGACAAAATCCCCCACCCAAATCATTATCCTCACACATGTTGTTTTACTTATTTCTTCTAGTGTTTTATAGTGTTTCATAGAACTAAAAAAAAAACTATTGTTCAATTGATTATTATCATGTTGAAAATTTTAAAATAAAGCTCATGTTTTTTTCTCAGCAAAATGTATAATTTTTTCCTGTTACTTTCTTTTCTAGCAAAATGTGTTACTTTTTTCCGTGGTTCTTATTCCCGTTAATTTCTTTCCATTTACCGTGTCAGACCACAGAGAACATGTTTCGAATCACCTTCCGCTTCGCCTTCGCCGCTTCGACTTCGCATCCAGCTTACCCAGCCTCAGCTCAGTGGCTTCAGCCTTCATTACTAAGTCTAAGAGAAATCAAGCAATTTGTGTTACTTGTCAATAAATCATCTGTGCCGTTTGGTATAAAACAGCGAGTTCTTAGACATACGTGGTTACGTGGTGCGAATCAATCGTATTTTGCTTTCGAATTGGCAACAAACCCCGCCAAGAATACCGGAAATTAGCGTCGGCAGATCTTTAAGTGGTGCCACCTACCGAGCAGTATGTTGACCGCATAGCACCCTCAAATTAAATAATGTGCTATAACTTCTCTGAATAACTGTTTTGCCTTGTAATACCCTCCAATATTCTTTTATCGACCATGCTTGTTCAAAATGATTTTATCCATCCTCCAGGCATCGCTTAGTCTTTGTTTGAGGGCGAGTATGCTTTCCTTTTCCACTGTTGACTGTAGAAGATTGTTTCAGTCATTGAAGACGAGTCTTAGTGAGAAAGCTTTTTTCTTATGGCAAGCCTGCTGGGTTTCTTGTGCAATTTCTTATTATGCCTCCGTGTGCCATTAGTGGTAGTTGTAAAAAATATGTTCATCGATGCCATGTGGAAT
The DNA here is from genome assembly GCA_033239005.1 of Lamellibrachia satsuma. Classification (NCBI taxonomy): domain Eukaryota; kingdom Metazoa; phylum Annelida; class Polychaeta; order Sabellida; family Siboglinidae; genus Lamellibrachia; species Lamellibrachia satsuma. The sequence goes on from BSQZ01000032.1 coordinate 6,873,784, forward strand.
TCGGTAGACTTGAATCACCTGTCTTCTTCTCTTTCTGTGTGCTAGACTCGGTAAGTTGATATGTTTCAGCCTCTCTTCGTAGTCTATAGTCTCGGAGTTCTGGTATCAGCTTGGTTGTTCTTCTCTGCGCATTTCAAGTGTGTATATTGCACAATGTGGGTTCCAGATGGATTCAGCGTAGTCAAGACTGCTGCAAAGACCGCATTTGATCGCTATCGTAGCAGCCACCCTAGTGAATTAAACAAAATATATTAACATTAAAAAACTAAACAACACAATTACATCTATTCTCAATTAAAATGATACCTCCTTAAGATTATATTTGAAAAACATATCAGACAAAATAAAAATTATTTTATTGCGGACATTACAAAATTATAACCTTATGCAAAGTAGGCCCTACTATTTATATAAAGTAGCATTTTAATGATGCAAAAATGAATAATTCTAAAAAATTTCGTATCAATTAACCAAAGAAAATAGCTGTGCATTCTCTTTAATCGGGATATCCAAAGTTGTTCGTCAGTGAATCTTAATCCGCCAACGCCGCCATTTAGGTTTCGAGCGCTTGATCCGTAGCAATCAGCCGGAAGTTCACCGCACTAGCTGCCCTTTAGAAAGCGAGTGATTGAACATATATGGCCAGCTTTAATAACGCCACCGAGAAGACGAACTTAATTTTATTGCACATCAAAGCCGGTGATCAGCATTTAGTTGGCATAAAATTGTCGGTTTGTAATAAAGAGGGAGACCGACCGCTGTATCTGGATCGTTACCGTGAGATAAACATCAGTGGTCACACTGGTTCGTATCATGTTCGAAGGTCACACAGGTAAAACAATCAGAGTCACAAATTTTACATGTTGAGCAGTTTTGAAGTTTGAAACTACCATGTCTTCAACGAGCGTGCTGCCGTTCATTATAACCGTGGTAACTTTTGGGATAATTATATATCAATCCCCAACTGCAAGGTCTATAATACGGCAAGTGCAACGCTCTTCTTTCATGTGTTAAAAAGTGAGATTGGGCCCTGGTCATTTTTAGCCATTTTACCGTCCATAATCCTATACATAAAGCACGTTATTTATTACGTTGTGACATCACTACACTGACTGAAAATATAGTGCATTCTTTATAATAATGCTACTCTATCTCTAGACATATCTAGGGAAGGATTATATATTTATGTTAGTGGTAGATATGGTAAACTACCTGACAAATTACGTCGTTGGTGGAGGATTTCTCATTAGTAGTATTGTGTGTACCGATATATTGTATATTTAACTATATTTTCAACAAATACATTCATACAGAGCAACGTTGTTACATTATAAATATCTACGAATAGGCTAGTTAGCAGGGAATATTTAGGTTTATAAACTGGCGGTAGGTGCTTAGCCAGTGTTATTAAATATTTTGTGTGCACACTGTCACAGACATTGGCCGCTTGAGTCACGTGATTAGACCGTTGAGCACCATATTTATGGCTGCGCTTGTGATAGTGACCCTGGTCGGTTTTCCATTCTGTTTTACAAATGTAACTACCTGACAGAAGCACTAACTCATGTTGTCATAACGTAGAGTCTGCATCGACATAAAAATCAACGAATAGATTAGTTTGGAGGGGGGGGGCGACCACGAAGATATGTAGACCCTATCTCTCTATCGTCTACTGTATTCTTCTTGTCTAGTAATAAGACCACACCCTACAGCAGCAATACGTCCTTCTTCGCCTTTGAGCACTGTGTCTTCTCATCAGCCAGAGTCCTCAGCTCCCGCAGGTTTTCCTTGATCTTAGTATAAACGGTTCTTTGAGATCATTTTGCAGCACACTTAACGGGCTTTATATTGGTTAGCACCTAGTAGAGCGAATTCCAGAAAGATATCTGCCTCGAATTATAAGCAATATAACGACGCCTTCCCTCGTGGCGAACCAAGAAAGGGTAGAATATGTTGTTACATTTGGCTAATTCCAAAATAAAAAAGAGCATGAGATGACCTGGGGACAGCGCATTGGCCTGTAGCTGCATCACCTCAGCGACATGTTTGATTTTTTGTCGTACTGCAAACCGAATATAGATGGCGCTACAGCCGGCAGAAAACGGCACCGCTGACCAGGACTGGGTCCAATTACAAAAAATTATATCAATTACAATTACAATTACATTATTTTTTTAAATTTCAATTACAATTACAATTACAGTCATAATTTTCCAAATCAATTACAATTACAATTACACTGTTTCAATTTCAATTACAATTACAATTACAATTACAATTACATTATGCGGAACCAAATATATTCAGCATTTGTTAATTATGTATTTTTGCGTTTTGCTGAATTTCAATATTTTGTACACAACTGATAAACAAACATAAAGGTAATGTTTGTACATTTTGTTGAATTGTGACTTTGAATTATACTAAATAAAAAGATAGCCGTTTAAACCATATTTTTATTATATAAAAATACAATGCAATATACAGACATAATCCTACAGGGCATATTCCAATGCAGACATTTATCCGTGCGCATTTCTTAAATTTTTCTTTGGAAAATGCTAATAATAGGGTATGATGTGTTTACTTTGAGGTTGTAGCTCCTGCTCTAAGCTAACATTCTTAATTGGTCTGCCCTTTGCTTTGTGTGAATTGGGAATGGGAAGAGAGGCCATATAAATGGTCCTTGCCACCTGACCTGTCTCCAACCCACCACAACACAAGGGGTGTAATTGGCTTGCTAACTCTGCAATGTTTCACTGAGCTGATATTTTCTGAAGCAATATCAGGCTACATGTCTTTCCATGTTGTTTGAATACCAGCTTAGCCTTTGTATGACAATGCATGTGCATTGTTTATTTCTTCCAGGCTGTTACCAACTTACTGAAAAGGCTAATTGCTAAGGCTACCCACCACTAGCACCACTGACCAGTACCCACCAGACAGTGAATACTGAGACTTAAATATAAATATATAAGCAGGTGTTATTATTAGTCTTGATTTTCAACTCATGTGAGACTTAAATTATATTTTTATTGACAATTCTTTCAGGTAGTTTGTGATATGAAATGTACTGTAATTGATTGTAATTGAAATAAATTTTCAATTATACAAAATATAACAATTACAATTACAGCAACATTTTGAAACCATAATCAATTACAATTACACAATTTTGCTGTAATCAATTACAATTACAATTACATAATTGGACCCAGCCCTGCCGCTGACAATGGAGAATGCAGGAGCAGCCGATGTTGGTGTTGAAGCACTCATGTTGCTTAATACGTGGTATTCATCCTAGATAAAATAGAGACGGGACTAGAAGCACAGATGTTACCGAGCAATTGTCACCAATTCATACCATCTAAAGCTGACGGGGAAATGTAATTTAGCTGCAATATTTTGTTGCTATCTCTTTTGTCGATGGATACGGATTCTATCGCATGATGCGATTTTATTTGTGCTTAGCTGCATGTTTGTTTGACTAAACGACTTTTATCTGCCGACCGTTTCTTAAATATGACCATATGTTATTCTGGCGAGACGACGTGGATTTTTGCGGGCGTTTTATTGCGATTTAGCAGCCTGTAGCAGACGCATTTGTTAGGCTAGCAACGACTGTGGTTTGTTTATTTTGTAATAACAATGCAGTTTTGCGGTCCTTTTCTTAGCAATTTGCGAGCTGTGGTTTTATACAGGTATTTATTACACAGCTTTTATTATTATTATCCATCGTGAGCATCTTTGCATGTGTATTTGTATATTACACCTCCTGGACGCTTTGCATCTCGGGCGCCAAACTTTCAGAGGTTCATCTACGAACACACAGTCGAAATTCAGCCCGCTATTACCCTTTCAACGAACAATCGAATTACCCTCTGTACTTATAACGTACAATAGTCCGCAACGCTACGCGAACAATTACGTACAATTGTTGACACCGTCATGCGTCGTTTCTTCGATTATCCGAAATTACGTAATACAAGGGCAGTGACGTCGCTATGCTTTAGTATCACGGCCATTGTTACGTCGCAAATTCAAGAAGCAATCGACATATTGACTGGCAGCACCACGTACCAAGGCATATGTGGATATATATGTGATAGTGTTGTGCATCATGACATTTTACTGTCACGTACGAACTATCAAGTTATCCCGTCCAGATGATGGGCATTTTTTTTAGTGGTACTACAATGCTTACCGTAAAGAAAGACATTGTCAGCCCACAACAACAACCAAAAAACATTGAGCAGAAACTAGCAAGTTTCTAACCCAGATGCTTGCGCAGAATTCTGAACATCAAATGGAACGAATTCATCACCAACGAGGAAGTCCCTAAAAGAGCAAATGCTGAGCCAATCAAGTCAACAATATTAAAAATAAGACGGAGATATTTGGGGTATGTCCTTAGAATGTCGTCAACCAGAACACCAAAGCAGGTGTGACACTGGAAACCATATGGAAAAAGGAAAAGAGGATTGCCCAAAATAAAGTACAAGTAACCATAGCAACAGGCAAACCCAGCAAATATAGAAATATAGAAAGAATGGCTGAGGACAGAAATGGATGGCGTTGATTGTTCTCTGTCTTGTGTGCCTGATGGCGCAGTGAGTATAAATAATGTCCGCCCGCCGGGCAGTGTTTTCCCTAGACTGACCGGGGAAGAGGAAGCCAAACAATATCCCTCCGAAGCCCATTGCAGAGACTTGCAGATTTAAAAAGTACAACATTTCATAGCCTTTAAAGTAAAACCATGTTATATGATATACACTATATATATTCTTACATTATGACCTCCCAAATGTGTATTAATGAACCACAATGTTTTAATATAATTTGATCGCTATCTGTTTATGCCGTTTGGTATGCAATGTAAACATGCTATTCGGGGCGAAACATTCAAATTAAATAGATAACGGTAAGATAGAACAAATATAGTATAGTGTTATATTTTATAATATGATTTTATGATACAAACAGACTTTGTACCTTTAAACAGTCTTACATCGTCTTACGTCGTCTTACGTCGTATTACGTCGTCATACGTCGTCTTACATCGTCGTGTAGTGTGCGGCACTCGACTACGGTCGCCGACCAGTCGGCGACCGTCGTAGACAAGTAGCCAATTATACGCACGCGTTTAGTCATGGTACTTGCAGCCGTACAACACACAGCATAAAAAAGATGGCAGACATGTGGTCAGAGGAAATTGTATATGTACGTATGTATTTATGTATGTATGTATGTATGTATGTATGTATGTATGTATGTATGTTTGTGTTGTATGTATGTATGTATGTATGTATGTATGTATGTATGTATGTATGTATGTATGTATGTATGTATGCATGCATGTATGCATGCATGCATGTATATATGACAGCAGCCTATATAATGGACGCTAGCTTTCTAGTTAATGTTTCAATCTAGCTAACTAAGGTCTCGTATTAAATATAAGTATGTAGGCCTAGTCACTCACTTAAGTTGGAGAGCAGGCTTCACAAATACGTGCAAGGTGCCAATCCAGGTGTTCAGCAGAATGATCACACTCGCCATGTTCTGAGGACTCAGAGTATGCCTGATGACACGTGACAGTGAATATCAGAGGTGCCAAATCTCACGCTTTGGCGGTAGAACTCACGTTTGTTTCTTCAATTTGGGATAATCTAACAGTCTACCGCCATTGGTGCCAGAGTGGTCATTTTTTCAACATTGTGACAGGCTATCTTTCTTCCGACATCGTGTACAGTATTTAAAATCACGAACACGTGTCAGTCTGGTGGCTCGAGTGAGAAGAAAAGGTGATACCATTCGAAATATAACCGATTTCCCCGGGATTGTGAGCTGCAAACGGACGCCGAAAAAGCCCGGTGTACCTACTGTAACACCGGGTTTGTATTCAGACACGCTGGGCGAAACGATGTGAGGCGACACGTGTAGCGAGAAGCGCACCGGAATGCAGTCACTAACCCCAACAAAGTGGTACGCAGGCAAGACTGTTTGACATGCGGTGTCCACCGAAGGCGAGGACTATCCTAGATGACCATTTAGCAAAGACGGAGGCATTATGGTGTAAGTTCGTCACCGAGCACACCTTGCCCTTTGCTGTATCGGACTGCTACAGCGACTTGGTGCCGTTAATGTTTACGGACAAATTCGCTTGTCGGCTTAATAAGAAGGCAGCGGTAGTGACGGAGGCACTGGCGCCAGACGAAATAGACCGTCAAGTACGCTAACGAAGGGCCGGTGACTCTGATGTTGGACGAATCCAACAAACAGGATAATGATAAAGGCTGTGCAGTGCTACTTCGCCTGGTGAACCCTATGTGCGGTCTCGTTCAGAATAGATTTCTGGACATGCCGATCTGCAACAAGGCATCTGGTGCAAATTTGTTTGCAACAGTCGACGAATCCATGCAGTAAGTACACTTATAATCTCATAGGTGATAATTTACACATTTTGTTTATTTCGGAATTGGCTATCTATACCAGAGGCACGCTCCATACCAGGCATGTCTTAGCCATTACTTTCAGCTGTGTCGATCTGTGAAGCTGTCAAGCATCAACTGATCCCTTATCATAGTGTAGAAAAAGTATGGCCAATTTATTGTCATGACCTTTACGAATATTCAAGCTGATAGCTTTGAATTTAATTTTGATACTGACAAGATGAAACTTGTGTCCTGTTAAATTAGTTTTTCGCTTACAGAAAAATCGCCATTCCCTGAAACACCGTGAAGAGTTACTCGTCGGACAACGTCGTGGTCGACAAGAACAACTCCGATCTTTTATACGTGCGAGAGAAGACGGACAACCAGGTTTTCGATCTCAGCTGTGTGTCGCACATTGTGAATCTGTGTGTTGTGTCTCTACTTCTGGTTTGACAAGAGGTTGGTTATAGGGGCATTTGTGATACGAATGATGAAAAGTATGTTTCAATATTTTTATTATTAAATACATGCAATGTGTTGTCAGTTAATTCAAGTTAAAAATTTTACAATTGTTAAAGAATTTTTTTTTACAAATAATTATAATAATAACATTTACGTAAATAATATACCCAACAAATAGTTGCGGATTGGACAATTTTTTAGGGACATCAACTAATTACATTATAATTATAGCGCTCTGCAATGTTATATGTTTACAGTTGGGGTATAAGTGTTCTGTGTATATTACAGTTCCAGTCGAAAGGAGGAATACAACGATATTCAGAGCTTTACCGAGACCCGTCGAAGTCATCGCGAAGCACGTGTTAACTCGAAGGCTCTCCCTGGAGATGTCGGTGAATCTCCACAGAAGACGTTACAGTCTAAAAAATTTTACTCCAGTGCATTGCATATATTCGTCACAGACGGGGTTTTATGTGTTGATTATAAATATTGACAGTATATTTATTTAATTGTTTTCCGAACATGTAGGGTAGCAATGCGTACGACCGCTGTAGTGGAGAAGCTGTTGGAGAGGTTTCCCTTCGACAACGCTGTCCTGACGTCTGTTGGCACCCCCAACCCGTACACGTGCTTTCAATATGGAGACTGTGCTGGTAAATGAAACTGGTGCCAAGTCGTTGTATTATTGTGTTGCTGCAACACGTGTTTCAGTTCCAAGCTGACAGGTTGTTGTATTATTGTGTTGTTGCATTGTGTGTTTCAGTGCCAAGCTGTCCGGTTGTTGTGTTATTGTGTTGTTGCATTGTGTGTTTCAGTGCCAAGCTGTCAGGTTGTTGTATTATTGTGTTGTTGCATTGTGTGTTTCAGTGCCAAGCTGTCAGGTCGTTGTATTATTGTGTTGTTGCCTTGTGTGTTTCAGTGCCAAGCTGTCAGGTTGTTGTGTTATTGTGTTGTTGCATTGTGTGTTTCAGTGCCAAGCTGTCAGGTTGTTGTATTATTGTGTTGTTGCATTGTGTGTTTCAGTGCCAAGCTGTCAGGTCGTTGTATTATTGTGTTGTTGCATTGTGTGTTTCAGTGCCAAGCTGTCAGGTTGTTGTGTTATTGTGTTGTTGCATTGTGTGTTTCAGTGCCAAGCTGTCAGGTTGTTGTATTATTGTGTTGTTGCATTGTGTGTTTCAGTGCCAAGCGGACAGGTTGTTGTATTATTGTGTTGTTGCATTGTGTGTTTCAGTGCCAAGCTCTCAGGTTGTTGTGTTATTGTGTTGGTGCATTGTGTGTTTCAGTGCCAAGCTGTCCGGTTGTTGTGTTATTGTGTTGTTGCATTGTGTGTTTCAGTGCCAAGCTGACAGGTTGTTGTATTATTGTGTTGTTGCATTGTGTGTTTCAGTGCCAAGCGGACAGGTTGTTGTATTATTGTGTTGTTGCATTGTGTGTTTCAGTGCCAAGCTGTCCGGTTGTTGTGTTATTGTGTTGTTGCATTGTGTGTTTCAGTGCCAAGCTCTCAGGTTGTTGTGTTATTGTGTTGGTGCATTGTGTGTTTCAGTGCCAAGCTGTCCGGTTGTTGTGTTATTGTGTTGTTGCATTGTGTGTTTCAGTGCCAAGCTGACAGGTTGTTGTATTATTGTGTTGTTGCATTGTGTGTTTTAGTGCCAAGCTGTCCGGTTGTTGTGTTATTGTGTTGTTGCATTGTGTGTTTTAGTGCCAAGCTGTCCGGTTGTTGTGTTATTGTGTTGTTGCATTGTGTGTTTTAGTGCCAAGCTGTCAGGTTGTTGGATTATTGTATTATTGTGTTGCTCCAATGTGTGTGTGTGTGTGTGTGTGTGTGTGTGTGTGTGTGTGTGTGTGCGTGCGTGCGTGCGTGCGTGCGTGCGTGCGTGCGTGCGTGCGTGCGTGCGTGCGTGCGTGCGTGCGTGCGTGCGTTCGTGTGTGTATATATTGTAACGTTTGGTCGTCTATGATATCAGGCTATGCCAGCCATCTGATAAACACGTGACAAGGCGTGTTTACGATCATTTTGATTGGCTCGTTATCCGCGGGCTCACCATTTCACATCTACTTGGCCGTTTCCGTTATAACTTCAAAGGCACAATAAACTACGTTAGCGTTGATATTTGTCGGTTTATGGTCATGATTTAGTTAGATAGATATAGTACTGATGTGTCCTGGTATCACATTAATCACGCGGTACGTTCCGCGTTCACGGCGATCGAATAAGCCGGTTCGAAGATCGAAGCACACGCGGTTGTTACTATGGAAACATTGTCAACGTTTCTAAGTCGGGGGGATTTCGAAAAGGACTGTTTTTTAAAGGAATGGATTGGCGAAATATGACCTTAGCGCCGGATGATTATTTGATGTGTCCACGTTCAGTTCAATATTTCCTAGCATGTTATGAGAAAAAAAAATATCAGCTGATACGTTAGCCGACCCAGCTACCTTAAAAAGACGGACGGCATTCTCGGTTGGTAGTATTATTAACAGTAAACATGTAACGGTAGCCTATAAACTGAAACCTGATTATAGCGGACAACCCCTGGACTACATAAATATGTCCGAACAATTTGGTTCATTTGTAGACAAACATTTGACGATATAGACAAGTCATAAAACATTATCTTAAATACATCATGTTAATGACGTCACCGACAGAAAATGTAAAGTTGAGTGCAGTTGTAGCGCAACACGATGTACAAATATATAATCTATACTATATTAATGACCTTGTTGAAAACACTTTATAATGGTGTTGATATTAATTATATATGATGCAATACTAACGGACATTACTATATTATGTGGAAAGGTCCGTTCTAAAATAACCATCCTCGAAGTCGCTTGATGAATGCCGGGTTCTACACATGTGATACAAGTTAATATATGAAGATCAAGATACTCCTATATATATATATATATATATATATATATATATATATATATATATATATATATATATATATATATATATATATATATATGTATATATATATATGCACACTGTATATATATATATATATATATATATATATATATATATATATAAACACTGTATATATATATATATATATAAACACTGTATATATATATATATATATACACTATATATATATATATATATATATATATATATATATATATATACACACTGTATATATATATATATATATATATATATATATATATATATATATATGTATATATATATATATATATATATATATATATATATATATATATATATATATATATATATATATATATATATATATATATATATATATATATATATATATATATATATATATATATATATATATATATATTCGACTGTGAAGTGATATATTGGAACCTCGCTTTACGATCACCTACATAATACACCTACATAATACACCTCGCCACCTTGGGACAGTTCCGAATTATTTCCATAACAGTAAAGAATAAGATATTAAGTGTCGCTAATATGGTCACCGCGCTATCAGTGTCATTTTGGCCCATTCCCGAAGGTGACCTTAATGTTGCGGTTCCACAGTGTATATTATATACGTAAAACAAAGTATTATAAAGTTACACGTATGTCCGTTGTAGTAACCCGTGTACTCAAGCATATGTGTACGACCTCGCGTCCATATATCGCATTAGTGATCTAATGAAGGCAGCGTCAGTCACTATGGTTCTGTAGCCACAGCCACCTGGTCTTGGTTTCGTCTGTTGCGAGCGCGTCGTCAGTGCTATTCTTCGTTAAACAAGTGTTTCTCGACTGTGTAATACATGAAGATAGTCCATGCGCGCTCAGTAATTGTCATAAGTTTGGCATAATTCAAGCAAGAATGACAAGCACATGTATGTGACATGGCACTTGTAGCAGTATCGACGGCGCGTTTTATATCGTAGCGACAACATACTGTTAGACAGACAACCAAAAAAAAAAAACAACCAGCTATTGTGTCTTTTTACTTAGATCGCTTTTGTTTTGAATAAGAGATATTTGCCTTGTGCCTCTCACTTTGGACTAAAACGGTAACGCGTTACGCATTATTCATACACATTGCCGCACGCATGCACGCAAGCGCGCACAGTTTCGAATCTCCAGTTAACGTCATCATCGAAGATGTTGTTAGGAAAGGTTTGTCCCGCCGTTTTGCTATGTGCAATAAGTTATATTTACACCAGACTAAGTCAGAAACACGCAGTGTACATTAGGAATGGCTCTGACATCGACAAAATAGAACGTTGTAGGTAGACCCGTCGGCCATCACATCCGCTTTCTTTCAAAAAGCGCGATAATGCCAGTGTTGACGGCGAGATCTCGGACAGTACACCAACGGAGATTCATCACGTGGCCGTTGCCATAAAACGACGCACGAGACGTCGGTGTCCTTGTGATAATAATATTATGGGATCGTCGGTCGGCCGGGCGAGGTCATCGGTGCGTCGCACTGCCGTTGCCGCTAGGGCCATTCGATTGTCCACGTGTTGACGGAATGCCGACGCTGGACTGGCCCGGAGTGGGCGTCGCACCGAAGCCGGAAGTCTGCGGCACGTTCGTCTGCTGCGTGTGCGCCGAGGCCGGGGCAGTTGCCACGTTGAGTGGCATCTCCATCGTGCCGCTGTGACTGGTCGGCTTGATCCTGTTCTTGCGCCGGAACATGTTGATGAGCTCCCGGCGGAAGCGCGACCCACTGACGCAGTAGAGCAGGAAGTTGAAGGTGTTGTTCGTGTATGTAAGCAGGTTGAAGACGACCCACACGACGCGCAATTTGCGGTCCGCCGCCGATGTTGAATCCTCACGCAACGTGTCCGTCATGATGAGGTAGATGGAGATGGGCGCCGTCGTCACGAAGAAGCTGAACGTGACCGTGATGAGGATCGCCGTCATCGACGTCATCTTGACGGTGTTGCCGTGCGTGTGCAGGCTCGTGCGACGCAGGTAGTGCGAATAGAGCATGCGCAACAGGATGGCTATGTTGCTAGTGACGAGCACGACGAATGGCAGCATGCTGAAGGCGATGAAGTCGACCCACGGCCACACGGTGCGCACGAAGTGGGCGTACTTGGCGTCGAATGGCATGCAGTAGGCGACGTACTTGTCGGAGTACTGGATGCGAATGTATTGGTTGGTCCAGAAGAAGTGGGCGTTAAGGCCGCCGATGGCGACGGCGCTGACAGCCAGCGACGCGGCGGCGGCCGGCCGAGTGCAGAGGCGCTTGGACTGGTGCGGGAGGAAGACGGCGATCAGCCGCTCGATGGTGACAATCACTAGCAGCCAGGCCTGGTACTGGTTGAGTGCGTACAGCAGGAACGTGTGCAACTTGCAGGTGGCCGCCGCCACTGTGCGAATGTCATAGTCCTTGTACATCACGAGCCACTGCCGCAGCAGGCCCGTGTACAGGATGGCCGTGTCGACAAAAGCAAGCACGGTGAGGAAGAGACTCGTCGTCGTCTTGCGCAGGTCCTTACGCATCATCACGACCGCCGACAGAGAGTTTCCGATGGTGCCGATGATGATGAGGATGGGCGCGCCGTACAGCCACATGTGGTCAGGCGTCGACGTCGCGTTTTCGACCACGCTCGGCTTCGTCGGCATCGTCGTTTTGAATTCCTTGAAGGAGGGAAGCGGCTGGCTTGATGGTGCTGACTTAGGCGGTGTCGGCATCGGCCTTTCTCTTACCCCTTCTCCCCCGCTGCCTGCGCCACCCCCGCCGCCCGCGTCGCCCGCGCCGCCCGCGCCGCCCGCGCCGCCCCCGCCTCCCATGCCTCCCATGCCTCCCATGCCACCACCGCCGCCCCACCGGTCAGTCCCGCCGAACCCTCCCCCAAGAGCCCATCCTTTAGTCGTGCCAGTGTGTCCCTCCGTCCGCACTCCTCCTTGAGGCCAGACAGTGCCGGACCGTGGCGGGATTGTTCCAGCTGGACCGGGCCATGGCTGTTTCGTGCCCCGCCATGGCTGGGCCGTGCCAGGCCACGGCAGAATAGAGCCAGACCCCTGCGTTTTTCTCCCAGGCAACGGCGAGTACGGGTTAGGCCTCGGCGAGTCCGTGACGTTAATGAGGCCGACTAGTGCCGCCAGCGACGTCGTCATATTCACGTAAGATACAGCGCCACTGATGGTCGTTGCGTTCATCGTCTTCGCGGTCGTTGGTCGCCAGGTGGGCTCGATCGGTGGTCGCCAGGTGGACGCGGAGACGGTTAGCTGCAGCTACAACACATCAGTCATTGCTCAAAGACAACGGTGTTTTTTTCGTGTCAACTCTTATGTTTCTGCATATCTGCTTATTTAAGACTAATGGAACAAAAGGAATAATATGCTAATTAGAGCAATGGAGGATATGTGACATGGATCTTTTTGTGGGCCAATCTGCCACCCCTTATAAGAGTCCATTTCTCACCATTCCCGCCAATCAACTCCCACAAGTTTTAGGACCAATTTTCCACCTCCCACACCCACCAGTACTGGGATATACATGATATCATCAACTGACAACAAATAAGAAAAAACACGTATAAATCTGTGAATAATGAAATTATTAAACTCACATTTATACACAAGTTTCTGCACTAACAAAGGAGAAATAAATGTAGTACAGGCTACAACTATCTTATTTATGTGTATAATTGGTTATAATTATCACTACTGTCTTGGTCTGCTTACACATGTCATTGGAAGCTTTGACAGCGAACAGTCAATTGATCTAGGCATGGGTTGTCCTTAACAACACCAACTTCCCATCATTATGTGACAACAAAACTGGGTACAGAAAAACAATAGATCAAACACATCCGCAATGTTTTTTCAAATTAAAAACCTGTTCATATGTAGCATTTGGTTAGGTTTTGCGTATGCATTTTTCATGACAAATGTCAAGATTTATTTTTCGGTAAAGGGTATGAATTTCTACAGGAGACAACGCCCAGTATGCAGTGCGAGTCGAAGAGCATTAAAACGTCTCAGTGTAGTAAATCATCGAGACTGCTCGCGCTATGCCAAACTGCATCATTTCACGCCATGCGTTACGTATATGACTATATTTGGCACATTCATAAATTCCTATGTTGTATTTTGTCAAACCCCATACAATCACTGCCTGTAGACTCCCCTACCCCGCTACATGAAACGTTGCATCACAAAATGTTCAAATCGACACAAAACTGCCTACGAGCGCTCGAAGTCAGCACCCCTATGAACTTTGATGAAAGTCAGCATACCTGTGGACTGTGATGAAAGTCAGCACCCCATGAACTGTGATGAAAGTCAGCACCCCTATGAACTGTGATTAAAGTCAGCACCCCTATGAACTGTGATGAAAGTCAGCACCCCTTTGAACTGTGATGAAAGTCAGCATCCCTTTGAACTGTGATGAAAGTCAGCACCCCTATGAACTGTGATGAAAGTTAGCATCCCTGTGGAATGTGATGAAAGTCAGCACCCCTATGAACTGTGATGAAAGTTAGCATCCCTGTGGACTGTGATGAAAGTCAGCACCCCTATGAAGTGTGATGAAAGTTAGCATCCCTATGAACTGTGATGAAAGTCAGCACCCCTATGAACTGTGATGAAAGTTAGCATCCCTGTGGACTGTGATGAAAGTCAGCACCCCTATGAACTGTGATGAAAGTTAGCATCCCTATGAACTGTGATGAAAGTCAGCACCCCTATGAACTGTGATGAAAGTCAGCACCCCTTTGAACTGTGATGAAAGTTAGCATCCCTATGAACTGTGATGAAAGTCAGCACCCCTTTGAACTGTGATGAAAGTCAGCACCCCTATGAACTGTGATGAAAGTTAGCATCCCTGTGGACTGTGATGAAAGTCAGCACCCCTATGAACTGTGATGAAAGTCAGCACCCCTATGAACTGTGATGAAAGTCAGCACCCCTATGAACTGTGATCGGAAAATAAACAACGTAGCCATGAACCCAGTATCGTGTCATGTCGTACATCGCTGTTTTGAGATCACCCCTAAGACGTTTTGTATTTTACTGATAAAAAGTATCTTGGTGGTGACATCGTTAGTTCTTCTGTCCTGTCTGTAGATGTCACAGGTCAGTTATTGTGCAATAACATTTCGCCGTCGTCTAAAGACTTGTCTCTTTAACTGAGCTTTCCCCCTTGTCCCTGTGTATACGTTGTCAAACTCTTTCGTTTTTATGCACATTTGAACTCAGTTGTTCGTGGATTTAGGCGCAATATAAATTTTCATATTGTATTGTGTTGTATTGTGTTGTGTTGTGTTTATTGTATTGTGTTGTATTGTGTTGTATTGTGCAGCTGTGTCGATTGTTTATATGCATCCATAAAAGATGAAGTTGATTTTATTTCTTTTTGTCTTCTGCTGTCGTTTTCCCATTAAACAAATCGTTTAGCTTTACCCCAAACCCGAAACAACACCAAGGGTTCAGTGTTTAACATACACACACAAAGATATTGAACCAGGCGACTAAAAGGGACGCTTTATAGACCGTTGGTAACTATTCGCTTATGCTGTGTGCTTCCATGCAAATATATATTGTCTGCTAAAATGGATAAACACCAGAATGTGCACTAACTGAATTCACTTTGCCTGCCATTAGTATACATTATTATAGGAAACACATTAGATGCCATGCCTTGGCGGAAACCCGCACACTTTGTGCACGTCCGTTGTGAACAGTTCTCCGCTGTCGGCTCATGTACGTTATAGCAAGTTTTGCGGCAAGTAAATCAAACACACTCCATATGTTAACATGCCAACCATGACGCCTCGTATTCCACCACAGATGTATATATTAAAGGAACCTGCATAAAATATCATGCTTGAAAACGTGTATAGTTAATTTGAACATTAGAATGTAATTTATAGATAATAAAACTTACAAAAGGTTTTTGTCTGAGACACCTACTTCAGAGCACTGACCACAAGAACATTCGTAGCATTCGTAGTCATGACTAGAAGGTCAGAAACAAATACCTTCGTATTACCATCTGACAATCCATTGTTCGCGCTGATTGAACGTATCACTTCAGTGCAATGACCAGTAGAACATTCGTAACATTCGTATTCATGACCAGAAGGTCAGAGACAAATACCTTCGTATTACCACCTGACAATCCATTGTTCGCGCTGATTGAACGTATCACTTCAGTTCACTGACCAGAAGAACATTCGTAGCATTCGTAGTCATGACCAGAAGGTCAGAGACAAATACCTTCGTATTACCACGTGACAATCCATTGTTCGCGGTGATTGAACGTATCTCGTCAAGTGTTCGTTTTGTTAAGAAAGTAAACGAGTCTCGTCTTTGTAACTAGACAGTTTAGTCCGAAACTTTGGTTTTCCAACAGCCCTTCCTAGTTATCAAACACAGTGTTGAGGTCAAGATGTACAATACTGTTTCTACATCGGTGTGCATCATATTATGACTAGAGTGTTAACAGGACTATACAACTGTACATGTACAATGTACAACTGTACATGTACAACTGTACATGTACAATGTAGAACTGTGCATGCACAATGTACACCTGTGCATGTACAATGTACAACTGTACATGTACAATGTAGAAATGTGCATGTACAACTGTGCATGCACAACGTACACCTGTGCATGTACAATGTACAATTGTACATGTACAAGTGTACACGTACAACTATTGCGATCTTAACATTTTCCCAAATTTGGCGATGAAATAAAATATACCAGTTTTACGACATTACACAAAGATAGTTTTACGGCAGTTATCGGCACGACAATGAAAATGTAATAAAGATAAAGATTAACACATGACGTATAACATTGTTAATTTACGTGTATTTTGAGATCGAGACATTAAGAGAATTTGAGAATTTCTCATTTACGAAACCCCCAACTAGCTCCGTATCAGTTGTAGCTAATGAAAATCGTTGCACATCTCCTTTGGCGTACGGGATCGTCGTATGCTGTCAACCGGTCTCTGGATATAAGCAGCGACATAGCAAAATAACAGCCAGCGGCGACATTTTCAAAATAACAACCAGCGATGACATTTTCAAAATAACAACCAGCGGCGACATTTTCAAAATAACAACCAGCGGCGACATTTTCAAAATAACAACCAGCGATGACATTTTCAAAATAACAACCAGCGGCGTCATTTTCAAAATAACAACCAGCGAGACTTTCGTGTCTTACTATTTTCTGCGACGTTTATTAGAACAAGGACAACATTAGCACCCACGAGATGCATCGGTTTATCCAATACAGCCCTTGTCACATTTCACTGCCACTAAATTCCACACGGGACAATGTGCAGTCATTCAACATCTACTGCTGAACTCGCTTTGTGGTAATTATTGTCCGTTGAAATATTGCGACGATTAAGGTTAGTGACGCATATCACAAATGACAGCGAGTACTAGCAATCAACAGAGACATTTCACATTTCTAGGATGCAGACACTGGCGCCGACTCTTGTACCGTCACACCCGCCATAACGCACATTTGGTTATGATGAACACCTGTCTAGAACATGCATCCTGTCCCAAATTTGTCCACTGTAGCAATACCAACCATAACGGAAAAGTATCAAAGACTATTTGTACTTACGGGAGGCAGTAAGAAAGTGGTTTGTTTACCATCCGTGCGCAAGTACCAGCCGTTGCTACGTACTTAATCCAAGTCTGTCAGTATTGTCCATGTTCGGTGTCTTCCTGTGGCCTCCCCTGGTGAGAACGAGTCTGTCCGGCCTACTCGACTACGACGAACGCGTTAGTGGCCTGGAGGACGAAAAACGTTGTGCCGTGCCACGCGTGTCAACCAACCGTTCGCTGGAACTCGTAAATCGCTACATTTGACGGATGCTTGTGCATCTCTTGGCAACACGTCGGGAGGTGGGTCTTGGTGCGACTCGGCGACGTCTTACACACTGTCGTCAATGTCAGGTGGGCGTTAGACGCGCGCCTTATGTACAACGCATCAGCATAATTTCTTAGAGCACGGTAACTCCTACCGCGCGTCTCCGCGAATGTCGCGAGGCGGTGCGCGTCACGCGACACGCGGGTCGGCGTTGAGTGGTCCACGGTCGGGTCTACCTGACTCGAAATACGTCCTTGATGGTTGGCATCGTCATCGAATGTTCGTGACTTTCTTAAGTGACTTTCTTGGCCACGACGTTCCTGTCAGAGACCGAGATTTGTCATTAGTCAGAAATCAATTATACGACTCTGAGCCGTATTTTCGAAAAGATATCACATGCTGAAGCCCACGTTCCCTACACGGCCCATTTGTTTGCGTTGGAGCTGCGTCGATGTTGAGTTAGGATGTGATGACGTATTCCCAGTATATGAGCCGAAGAACGCTAGATGGAAATGGCCGCGACATTTAAGTGATTCTGTCGCGTACGTATACCTTAAACTGCATCTCCCTAACGACCATCACCTTATCAACGACTTTGTGATAAGGTTTCATTAGGGAACACGCCAACGAACCAAACCCCGTGTCTTCCTTGTGGCTGTCTATTTAACAAGATTTGCCATCCAAGCCAAAGGCCCAGATGGCAAGTGGACAAGGAAGCCATTGGCTTATCGAGAGTCCAACAATGTTCATCTACTTATAACCCGCCCTCCTGAGATATGTTTCAACCTTGTTTTTAAAAATATTCACGCTGCTAGCAGTTACACAATCTGTAGACAATTTGTTCAATTCATTTGAACATTTAACACGTTGGAATGTGACATCTTTGTCCGTACCAATCCAACACATTTGCAATAACAATAATGATGATGATGATGATGATGACGACAACAACAACAACAACAACAACAACAACAACAGTAATAACACTAGTGTTATTATAATCCAGCAAGTGTATGTTTATATGTATGATACGCTACTCTTCGTAGACGCTTTGCATCTCGGGAGTCAAATGTAAGGGTTTCATCTACGATAGTGGAGTAACACATTTATTTTTTCGAAATTCAGCCCGCTATTACCCTTCTACGAGCAATCGAATTACCCTTTGTAGTTATCACGTACAACTATCCGCAGCGCTACACGAACACTTACGTACAACTGTCCGCAGCGCTACACGAACACTTACGTACATCTGTCCGCAACGCTACACGAACACTCACGTACAACTGTCCGCAGCGCTACACGAACACTCACGAACAACTGTCCGCAGCGCTACACGAACACTTACGTACAACTGTCCGCAGAGCTACACGAACACTTACGTACAACTGTCCGCAGCGCTACACGAACACTTACGTACAATTGTTGACAACGTCATGCGTCTTTTCTTCGATTGTCCAAAGAAGTTACGCAATACTATAATTGTCAGTAAGCATAACGTCGCAGTTCCAAGGGCTGGAAAGAAGCTATCAAGACATTGACTGGCAGCACCCAGTACCAAGGCATATATGGATATTTCTGTGATAATGTTGTGTGTCCTGACATTTGATAAACACGAACTACCAATTTATCCCGTCCGGCGGATGAATATTTTTCTAGTGTACGTATAACCACACGCCGGTAAAACATGCAAAGGTAACGGGTAACTGCATCTGCTAAAGAAATTTACAAATTCGACCGTGTGCCACTGAAGGAACGATTTACAGATGACAATTACAAGTTTAGATAATTGCCCTTTGCATCTAACAGAGAGAGCACTCCTCGAACCTTTACGCGGTAATGTGACAGAATGTGACGTCAGACTGTGACGTCAGACTGTTTCATTGTGATTATTTCTGTCAAGCAGTGCTATTAATGGAACAAATTCGTCCTTTTATTTTCTCAGTGAAACGTTAACGGTCCGTTACAATTGTCATGTGGTATGGGTGAGTATGAAAATATTGATAGAAATATATGTTTGTCTCACTCAAGAAAGATAGTAGAGCCAGAGGACATCAGGTAAAATTAGTAAAGGATCAGTGTAGGTTGGATATCAGGAAGTATTCATTCTCACAGAGGACAGTAAATTAATGGAACAAATTGTCTACAGATTGTGTAACTGCTAGCAGCGTGAATATGTTTAAAAACAAGTTTGACACATATCTCAGGAGGGCGGGTTACACGTAGATGAACATTGTTGGACTCTCGATAACCCAATGGCTTCCTTGTCCACTTGCCATCTGGGTCTTTGGTTTGTAATAAAAATACGTTGGCCTATACAATTGTTCATCTTTCTGTTGTCCTAGGTTTTTCTTTACTATATTTGTATATATGTTGTTGAAAGAATCGCTAGCTGAAATGCATCTTCTATAAATACAGTGGGTCGCGGTAGAGAGAACGCTGGTTCGAATCCTCTTGCTGCCGTTTCGAAGCTTTGGCAATTTCGTTCATCCCACATTGCCACAGTTCACTCAGCTGTATAAATGATTACCTGGCTAAATAAGCCTTCGCGCAGTAATTGCTGCGTGGATGAATGCTTCCAGGAGAAGTCGAAATTGCGTGGGAATGAACAGGTCTGCCAGTGGGTGAAGTGTGAAGCGCTTTGAACACTCCCAAAGACTGGATACCGCGCTATAATATTATAAGAACGTACCTTTTCACAGTTTTCCGAACACGAAATGCTGCCCGTCCTTCGGCCCGTTTTATCCACTATCGTCAGGTCAGAAAACCACCGTCATGTCCAGTTTGCGTTAAAGCAAACATGTGTTTCAACTATTCACGCATGTTAACCGTCTGTAGGGAAGTATTTCACTTGTATCACGTTTTTGCACTTTATCGGGCGGATGAGCGCGGAGAGACGACGTGAAATCTCGTCAGATGGGATGTTGATCGAACTGTGCCTACGGGTATTAATGCGCGTCGTGTCGTCGTTTTAGAACGGGGTGAAATGCCAACCAACAAATTGAATGTTTCAAACTAGATGACACTTAAAACGTATTTATACGTTTCAAATGTCATTTAATTTCAAATGTTATTTAATTTCAAATGTCTTCTAGCTTCGAAGAATGTTTCTGGTATAAATTATCACTCTCTTGGCGTGAAGACTAAATGTCGTGCCTAACAAAAGACACGCGCGTACGCACGAACGTACTAACGAAAGCACGCACGCACGCGCTCACGAACCAACTAGAGACTCGACAAATACGACTATCTGGACGGACGAACGAACGCACGCATGCACGCACGCACGCACGCACGCACGCGCGCGGTCACAAACCAACTAGAGACTCGACAAATACGACTATGCGGACATGTTTCACAATACCGACCTGCGCGTCGTGCGCTCTCCAGACTGGAACGAGAACCAGATGTAGTTTCGCAGCAAGATAATTAACACGCGATTCGCTCTTAGAAATGCGGCAAATTGTTGATGAGAGACACCGAATCCAGGCCATTGTTTCGCTTCGTGGGCGGTTCATTTCATCATTTTATCTTTTGGTCGGTGACTCGAGCGGCTGACATGACCCCACAAGGCGAGTGGAGAAATGATATATAATATGACATCAATAAAGGTCGCGGAGCATCGCTGATTACCTATAACGCCAGATTGATATGTTTGTGTCGGTGCATCGACGATAATGATCGGCGATAATAACAGTTTCGATCGGCGTTGCTATGAACATGTAACGCCTTTCGTAGCAACTATGTGCAGTGATGCTACACCTAATAATAGTAATAATTATAATAATAGTAATAATAATAATAATGATAATACTAAACAGTAAAAGTTTGCGAATCCTGCAAGAAAGCCAAGATAGCTAGTTCTGATCTAGGGCAGGATTGGGGCAAGAAGCTCCCCTTAATGGAAAATGGCTACAATTATTCATAAACGTATTATCCGGAGGTATCTACGCTGGCATACGATTGTTGTGTGGTTGTAGTATATAATGCCAACACATTAGGGACGAGTGACAACATCAACGAATGTTATCGTTAATGAAATATATTACCAGAGGGGGCATCTTGCCCCAACCATGGGGACAAGACGCCTCCTTCTGTAGGACAAGAAGCCCCCGGGGTATCTTGTCCCATAGCAGTAACAGTCTTTCTCCATTGCGTGAAAGTTGCAGCGATGATTGCAAGAACGTTTTCTGCGCAATGAAGTTTCACCGTCTACGGCTACGCAGTGCGCTACCAGAGGTACAATTACGTGTACGTGACTTACAAACCATGAGAGCGGTTCTTTGTGTGGGGGTCAATATTTATTTTTTTGTACTTTGATACTGGATCAACGATTACGATAGGACTAGGCGTTTTAAGATATATTGAACACGATTGTATGGGCAATGTTTTCTTATTGCGGTTGTAAACACGCGCTCATAAACCAGCGTTGCAGACGACGTCCAACAACGGCGCGACGTCAACTAATGTTGTTAGCTGATGAACGGTGTCTTTGTAGTGTCGACCAAATGGGATGTCGGCCTTGGGGGAATTTAATAAATGAACATTACGAATCGATTATTGTAGGTGTTTTTCTGAGCAACTGCGCTGTCGGGGGCGTTTTGCTTTATGTGTTGTGGTCTATTGTTATATTGGACTTTTAGCGGTCGCTGCAAATGTATGCTCCGCGTCTTCCGTACAATGATGTTCATATATATATATATATATATATATATATATATATATATATATATATATATATATATATATATATATATATATATATATATATATATATATATATATATATATATATATGAATAAAAAAATTGTTGGATTCATTTTTAAACGGGTTTTCTCTAATTTATAATTACGTTAAACGTCATCTGGCGTGCTATGATAAGACATGATGCACAATAGGGATAACCACAGATAAGGGATAACCACAGATAAGGGATACAAGGGAAAACGTGAGCATGCGTCATTTATTATTGCACACTCCTCGTTTTTAGCTTCTCCCTCAATATCGGTCAAGTAGTTTGTATTTTCAAGCACGGCGTAATGTTAGTGAACTAAACGATATTCGAAGTTCCCTATATTTCATCATGTAACTGTGACGCCACCAACGTGTCAACGTACAACAGTGACGTCATCAACGTATTGACGTACGACAGTGGCGCCATCAACGCATTAACGGACAACAGTGAGCCATTAATGTGCAACAGTGACGTCATAAACGTATTAACCTGCATCAGTGACGTCATCAACGTATTACCTACAGCCAACAGTGACGTCATCAACGTATTAACCTACAACAGTGACGTCATCAACATATTAACCTCTAATCAATCAGTATTTAATCAATCATTGCGATCAAATACCGACCTGTAAAATCGTTATAATGCATTACGATCTGTAGTGTTTCGAGAACATTTCATCAGGCTCTAAAACGGCAGTCCGTGAGATATTCATCTTACTAGGAGAATCCGTCATTACTATGTGATCATCAAATATTTTATTACATTCAAATTGAGGCCAACTCTCGCTGTCCACCGTTTTTCTGTTATGGGTTGGATGCCAATCCGTGGTTGCCTTAAGATGCATAGCATTATGTGATACTGCGCTCGCTTATTGTCAAAAAAAGTTGTGCCGTTATTTGGGACATAGTGACGTCAGTGTTGATTGTGGTTGGTTGTCGATTCACCGTGTATTGTCAACAACATACCCTGATTACTTCCTATCTCCACCACTGGGTGGCGCTGCTGGCTGATGTATAACACTACACGGCATTTGTGCAATGGGTTTTGTTTAGCGTGGTACAAAAACAATGTTTATTTTTCGTGCATTGTTCATACGGTGCTGATTTCGAATGCAAGCATTGTACAACGGGGCGCGGTGGTGCAGCGGGTAGAATGAGAATATTCTTCACATAAACTTAAAGAAGGCTGTCGAACTAGAGGATACAGAGCAGCATTAGTTAAGGAGCAGTGTAGGTTGGACATGAGAAAGTGCTCATTCTCACAGAGGGTGATAAATGAATGGAAGAAACTGTCAAATGATCGTGTTAATGCTTGTAGTGTGAATATATCTAAACATAGAATTGACAGGTAAGTGCGGGATATACATAGATGGTAAAATTGTTGGACTCTCGATAAGCGAATGGCTTCCTTGTCCACCTGCCATCTTGAACTTGTTGTTTGGCAAACTTGTTAAATCTTGTTAAAACTATATAAGAGCATACATATCGTCGTGCGTACCACAGTGTTGGTTGTGTGTGATTGTTAACGCAACAAAAACACGGACACTTTTGTTGGTATCCGTAGGTCGACAGAGTTCAAAGTTTCAGACCCCCCCCCTCCAAACGAGTTATTCTGAGATTAAATGACATCGGCTTCTTATAACGCATACATCTCTATGTTGAGACCACCCCTAAGCACCTTTCAGTATCGTGGTGGGTCGCAGAGCCGGCTTCACAGGTACTAGCTGCTTCATTAAGACATTTCATAGTTGCTTCCATTGACTAACATGCGGCTCGTAGAAAGGCCCGTTAACCACACAAAGAGCCCGATGACGTGAGCGTACTCAAGTAGGTTGAGTGCACCAGGTCACACAGCCACACATACGTGGCTGATTCTTCCGCATTTCAGTATCAAGAGAACGATTTTTGTTAGATGATTTATCGGTCTGCCATAAATTGCCGTAAGACGATCTTTATATGTCGTAAAATTGGCTTATTTGATTTCAAAGGGCAAACTTATGTATTTTCGAAAATAAAGAGATGAAAGATCACGACAGTAACATGTTTTGTATGGATGTTATTTTTAACCAGACATCTTTAATACCAATAAATTCAGTGTTGTAATGTTCCGTAAACAGTTGTAGCTCGAACTTAAAAAGAAAGACGGCGTCGATCGGCGTGAGAAAAAAATATTTTTATCAATATTTTCATATCCATTCAATATCTAAAAAATTCAATTTGATCTCCTCCTAACCTCCTTGTCTTTAGGTTTGTTAAGCCACATTCTTTTAGGCGTTCTTCATGACTAAGATATCTCAGTTCTGCGATCATTTTAGCTGCTCTCCTCTGTATTCGTTCAAGCGTATCTGTATAAATCTTACGATAGGAATATGCTCAGAGAATTGAGGCATCGTACTTATATGAAACCCCGACAGTAACTATCATTAGTTAACCAACGAACGTCGTTGTGCATCCCTTCAAAGAGCGTCCTTGTTGGCAATGCGAGTTGAGTTCACGTCCAAGAAATGAACAGTCATCACAGCCTAACAACACTGACTATTAGGCCGATTCATCCTCGGTCACCAGGGCTGCCCTGGAATATTGACCTAATGAAACGAGGCATTCCCTCGAATAGCTCGTTGATGTCTGCTCTGGTTCCCGGAATCAGTGAATGTTTGCAATTTGCAGTTTGCAATTTCTCACATAGCGTCGTCACATCAGCACATTCACCGATTCCGATAATCTTATTAAATATTAGCGAACCGTGCACAGTCAACGGCATGTTGGAAATTGAGGGATGTCAGGTTTGGAGTACTCGTTTTAAGGAGGTACGTATATTGCCAAAAATCACTGAAAATATGCGCCAATTAATGTTTTGTGTGTCGTGACAGTTAAAAGAAAACAGCAGGACGTGTTTTAATGGGCCAAAATACCCATATAAATGACAGCAATGTATAAATAAGTTATCGTCTAACCCCATACTCAGTCGTATTGTTTACGGCTGAGTTCGATAACAGAATGTTGATTCCATTACAACATATAAGTTGCGATTACCACCCGATTTAGATTACATAAATTCGGTCATAATTGCGTTATCTTCTATACGTGTTGAAATATATATATATATATATATATATATATATATATATATATATATATATATATATATATATATATATATATATATATGTATATATATATATATACATATATACATATATACATATATATATATATATATATATATATATATATATATATATATATATATATATATATATATATATATATATATATATATATATATATATATATAACTTTTAAAATTTAAGTGGATTAAAATGCATGTGTCAAGTTAAATTGTTCTACATTGTAATCGATACAATTTATAATAACCGCAATTTGTAAACTAGTTAGGTGTATCCCCATGTACAGTTCGATTATAGAATATTGATTCGATTACAAAATATAAGTTGCGGTTCTTCATTGTCATCGATACAGTTTACTGTGTAATAGGCAATATATCGAAGTACGATTACATTCGTAATGTTACCAGCACCGGAAGTAGCCTATCAAACACAGTCATTTCGCTAGATATGACTGAATGTTTGCCCTGGAAATTGTCTAGATTGTAGCACAACTGATATAGAGGTCAGACGATTCGCCAGTCGAAATAGGTGCGATCTTATCGCAGTTATTCTCGTGCCGGTCGTGGCTCCCCGGCCACAGCTGGTGCTGCGACCCGCGCAGTTCTCTCCGTCGGTAACATTCGCACTTCTGCTGCAATCGAAGTTTGGTTTACTGCGTCAGCCTAAAGTGTGTGATCGTTACATAGTAATCGGTAATCAAATGCCAACGGGAACAGGCTGTCGCGCGAAGCATTTCGAAAATCCTACGAAAAGTCAGCAATATCAACTAGGTGGGACCCTAAATGTTAGGTATATTAATTATTAAATAGTGTTATTAAATATTGTTTTCCCGCAAAACAACGTGTGTGTCATTGATATAACTTTTCCAATTATAATAATAATAATAATAATGATAATATTAATGATAACAATGAAAATGATAGTAATGAAAACAATGATAACAACGATAACAATGATAACAACGATAACAATGATAACAATGACAACAATGATAACAATTATAACAATAATAATAATAATAGTAATATATAAGTTTTCCGAGTGCGGGTGCAAAAATAAAAAAAGGTTGTTTGTCTAGATCCTATAGAACATATCACGCCTCTAAATAAAATATCAACTAGTATAGTAATATTTTTCACACTCTGGCATCAACAATATGGGACGGGAGGTAAATGTTCTTACCACATGATAAAATGGGCTCATTTGGGAGGGGGTTTATTTTAATGTACTTTTGTACTAGTAATTAGAATATATATATATATATATATATATATATATATAATTATATATATATATATATATATATATATATATATATATATATAATTTATATATATATATATTATATATATATAATTATATATATATATATATATATATATATATATATATATATTTTATATATATATATATATATATATATATATATATATATATAATGTGGAACATCATCATTGGTCGGCCGCTGGCGCAGAATATACGAGGTCATTCCATAAAAGTATATTGCTGGTTAGGGATGAAAAGTCAGCCACATTAACATGAAGGTGTTCGCATATCAGTTTGATGGGTGTGTGTGTGTGTGTGCGTGCGCGTGCGTGCGTGCGTGCGTGTGTGTGTAGGTGTACATTATATATATATATATATATATTATATTATATATATATATATATATATATATATATATATATATATATATATATATTATATATATATATATATAGCATGCCAGGAGTAGATTGTTCTGGGGGTGTTTTATATATCCGTGTGACACAACTCAGTGCTCATGGATATGCGAGTCGACGATATATATATATATATATATATATATATATATATATATATATATATATATATATATAACATATACGATTTATATATATATATATATATATATATTATATTATATATATATATATATATATATATATATATATATATATATATATATATATATATATATATATATATATATATATATATATATATATATATATATATATATATATATATATATATATATATATATATATATATATATGTATTATATATATATATATATACACACACACACACTTGTATGTACACCCATGTAGGAGGCTTTATTTACTTATCAGGTTATACGTTTAATGCATATTGCATAATAAAACATGTGACCTTAGTTAGATCACTGCCGTTGCGTGTCCTAGATATGTGTCAACTATGTGGGTGGTCACGATATTTGACTGTCAACGGGCCACCGAGCATGACGTCGGTGGTGCCGGGCGCAGTTGTCGACGAAGTGTTGGGATGACACCAATCTATAGTATTTGTAGGGAACACTCCAATCCCGTCGAACAGCAACATTACGTGTAACCATTCGGAGACTGCGGGTCGACCGGCGCCTAGATGTTGAGTAGGCATAACCTTATATTCAGTTTCCACGTTATTTAAATATTGTTGTTACATTGTTTTCATTTTATCTAGAGTATATATAATTCATAATATATAATATATAACACATATGTATATTCAGGTAATGATCAGCTGCTAGGCCTACTAAAAACGTTTTTGTGTGTGTATGCTCACTATACAAATCTCAAGCCTAATGTTCCGTCAAGTCGTAGGCAACTTCTGATGACTGCATGATCAGCTTCCCCCAGCCATCTCATTCCTGCACAACCTCTCTTAGTTTAGCCAGTGACGGTCTTTTGCTGGGGTAGCCTCTCTTCCGCGCTTCTTCCACCAAGCGGAGTCCGCGTGATGCTCCAGTCAACGTTCAAACAACGGGGGGGGGGGGGGGGGAGGTGGACACTTGTTTGTATGAATTATTATGGAAGAAACTAATGAAAGGCGCTTTTGTCCACAAACTAACGAGAAGTGCTGTTCCGATTAATCGAGTAGTAGTAGGTATAACCGCGTGTAGTAGTAGGCATAACCGCGTGTAGTAGTAGGCATAACCGCGTGTAGTAGTAGGTATAACCGCGTGTAGTAGTAGGTATAACCGCGTCTAGTAGTAGGTATAACCGCGTGTTAGTAGCCGTTTTGGGGGGTAACATTTACATTTTTATCAAAAGAAACGGTGTAAGATACAGACGGTGGGCAATACAATATATATATATATATATATATATATATATATATATATATATATATATATATATATATATATATATATATATATATATATATATATATATATATATAGCCATAAACGTCTCGAGTATCTGAATAAACGAGTGGCGTGTGCGAGATGTATCGAGGCTTACGCTGGGTTCGATATGATTTGTTTTATGCGCCATTCGTAAGCGATAAAAATCGCATCACGGTGATGAAAACACATCCCCTCTGTGCCGTGACACGATTGATTGGTTCATGCTTTAGAGATATCAATCACTACCTTCTGTGATCGATAATTTTCTATTATATTCATTCTGAATTTCATTCACTGTACTCCCGTGACTTATTTGTCCGACATCGTGACATGACAAGAACATAAACATGACAGGATGGTCAATGAAAACCTTCGTATTATAAACTCTGTTGTTAATGGCGTCAACAAAGTCGGAAGTGGAAAGGTAGGAAGGAAGTTACTTTTTGATTCCTGTCGGCGGTTCGCGATTAAAATAACGAAACAATTGAACGCGAGTCTGCCCGACGCAGCGTCGCTGCCATTGACTTGGCTGGGCCTGGCGAGCGAGCGTGCTATGCGTGTTTACGTATATATCTCGACATGGTGAAACCGCAAATAAAACAAAGAACTGTTTTGTTTCTCTTTCATTGGTAGATATTAAACATTATTACAGAATTTCAGAAATACAAATAGAAACAATCATAATTATCAAACGTACTGGTTAACTTATATGATCGATTATTGATCAATCATCGATCTGTTTGATAAATCACTAATCGATCATGACATTTTTTATCAGTTCCCAACACTACTAACGAGCCTTTCCGAAAGGCCTATTAGACTAGGCAGACTAAATAGACTACTATTCCCCTTATTGCCTGCATACTATTCCCCTTGCATGCAAACTCTTTTGGTAATGTATACAGTTGACTCAAGTATACCCCCAGACCAAAGAACCTTTCGGGTAGATTACAAGATTACATGTGCGCGGGTTTCACCCTGAAGCCGTTTACACGACGCGCTACGACGCGATACGTCGCGATAACGAACTTTTTAATGTAAGCAACCATGTCACGTGGGTTGTTATTGTCTAGTTACGCAAGTATGACACCATCGCCACGAGACTTCGCGTCCAGCGTTGTGATTTATACTTAACAAGATATAACAAGATTTAACAAGATTGCCATCCAAGGAAAAGAGGCCCAGATGGCAAGTGGACTAGGAAGCCATTGGCTTATCGAGAGTCCAACATGTTTTCATTTATGTGTAACCCGCCCTCCAGGGATATGTATCAACCTTTTTTTAAAACATATTCACGCTGCTAGCATTTACACACTCTGTAGATAATTTAATCCATTCATTTAAAGTCCTCTGTGAAAACGAGTACTTCCTGATAGCCAATCCACACTGATCCTTTACTAATCTTACCTCAAGTCCTCCTGTTCTACCATGTTTCTTCAGTGAGAAAAACATATTTCTATCAATATTTTCTTGCCAATTCAATATCTTAAAAACTTCAATTTGATCTCATCTTAATCTCCTTGTCTCTAGTTTTGTTAAAGCATATTCTCTTATGTGTTCTTCATAACTAAGGTATCTCAGTTCTGGAATCATTTTAGTTATTTTTCCCTGTATTCGCTCAAGTGTATCTATATCCTTCTTACACTATGGTCTCCAAGCTTGTGTATAATATTCTGAATGTGGTCTAACTATTGATTGATACACAGGTATAACTATCCCTTTTTCCTTATATGTTACATTTTTCCTAATCAACCCAAGAATGGTATTACCCTTTGAAGCTGCAATACCCACTGGTTTGACACGTTCACAGCAGCACTTAGTGTTACTCCTAAGTATTTTCTTTTCCATAGTATCTGGACTATTTTATAGTTTACATCCAAGTTTCCGTGTCCTGTGTGTAGGCATTTACATTTCTCCAACTTGAGTAACATCTGCCATTTTCAGATCATTTAACTAATTTGTCTAGATCGTTTTGTAAATGTTGTTTATCACCATAATGTTTGTCCTTTCTAAACCCTTTTATGTCATCCGCAATTTATATATATATATATATATATATATATATATATATACATTTTATATATATATATACATATATATATATATATATATATATATATATATATATATATATATATATATATATATATATATATATATATATATATATATATATATATATATATATATATATATATATATATATATATATATATATACATTAAAGATGATAAAGGTCCTACTACTGATCCTTGTGGTAGCCCACTCAAGTCAATAAAATATACATTAAGGATGATAAAGGTCCTAATACTGATCCTTGTGGTAGCCCACTCAAGTCAATGATATATACATTAAGGATGATAAAGGTCCTAATACTGATCCTTGTGGTAGCCCACTTAAAACTGTTTTTCAGTTTGAAACCTCCTCATCTACTACAACACGCTGTCTTCTGTCAGTCAGCCATTGTTCTGTCCAGTCGATTATACCATCCCCGATATCATGGGCTTTTAATTTAAGTAGTAATCTTTGATATGGCACTTTGTCAAAAGCTTTCGGATAATCTAAGTAGATAATATGTACTAGTCAATTCACTTAGTGATTTCTTCCAAAAAAAAAACATAACACCTTTGTTAAGCATGACCTCGCTTTTATGAATACATGTTGAGATGGATTTAATCAATTTATGGCTAACAATATTGAACATAGTACTAAGTCGGCGCATATGGGAGGTTGTGATATCTGCTGTGCTGGCCGTTCCATGCATGCAGTGGGTGATCATACGACCTATATGTAGACGTAAACACGAAGAGAAAGTTTATTAGTAGTTGTCTTTTTATGTCTTCACCTACGAAGCAGACCTACTAAATTGTCTAGTTTCTTTGTGTTTTCCGGCACGGCTGCGTCACGGCTACGGGTACTGCAAAAACAAAATGTTATGTAGCGCCAAATGTAATGTATGATTTTGTACCTTTTTCTAAATAGACTAGTCTTAGAAAATGGCCAGTGCCTCGTCTCCCCTCGGAAGGCCGGCTGTTAAGAATCGCCACTCATGGTTGCACTGTGCTGTTCTGATCAGATCGTCACACTTCCGTTTCCCCGTCCAGCCCTTGATGTTGACTGTCCATGTGACTCTTGGTCTTTCCCAGTCTCTTTTACCCTCCCCTATTCCCTCAAATATTTCAATATTTTCCCATTGTATCCTTTCCCGGCTGATGATTAGTTTGTGCGGTGTTTTATATTTTAACGTTGCTTTTTATTCTAGCCCGATTTAGAACTCCAATGTTCGTGACATGTTCAGTCCAGTTTATACGTTTTTAGCCCTCACAACTCGAAAGCCTCCAGTCTGCGTTTTCATCGCTTGAACATTGTCCACAATGTGCAAAGATAAAAAACCAGACATACCTAATTAAGAAACAAATGTGCGACGCTAATGCAGGTCGCAGATGGTTTAATTTCTAACAGCGATCTAGCTGATTTATATGGTAAATTAATTAAATTTTCGCTGAATCAAACATCACGCGAACCGTTTTGATGCACCGTTTTTTTTGCGACGCAATCTGCACGTTGTGCTTGACGCCAGCCTGGAACAATCAGGAACTGTCTTCTACGCAGCACAACAGGGAACATGGAAGTAATTGTCTGCGTTCCGTGCGTGTCGACATCACTCGTACACGCGTCGTATTTCTACCGCTTGAAAGTACCGATTAAGTCAACAAGTGCGAGATTTGAGGTCATGTTGAATGACTAACCAGTAAAAAAAATGCAAATATGTAATTTTGTTAGTGTGATGTATTACATCTAACAACGTAACACTTACCGCTCGCGCGATCCGGTCGCAACCTGAAGTATCTATATCGTCTATAGAACGGCGTTGTCGCAGTGACTGGTGGACACAACGCCCACTGTGTTGCTTATTCGGTTAGCCGTGGACTTCGGTGGTGGAAGCGCGGTCATATTGAGCGCTGTCGTCTGTTACTGGAGACGTTTAATGTTTTGTGTGGTTAGAAACTTGAAAACGAGGTTAATATAGTGTTTGAGTAGAAGCGAGAAACATGTACTTATATGGAAGGGGGGGGAGTAGAGACGGGAAAAATGAAGGAAGAAGGAAACAATTGAGGACCAATATCGACACGCACGCACGCACGCACGCACGCACGCACGCACGCACGCACGCACGCACGCACGCACGCACGCACGCACGCACGCACGCACGCATGCACGCGCGCACACACCGCTTCACTGCCATACTCTGTGTAAATCTTGCATTACATGTTAGTGACATGTAGTTGACATAATTACAACGTCGTCTAGTAATTAAGATGTCCGTCGTCTTTGTCCACACGATGCGCCCCAGTCCAGCAGGAAGCGGTCACCGCGCAGAGCTGGCCATGTTGACAAAGAGTTTAATTTCGCGGTCGCACACTCTCGTTATCACCATTAATCTGACAGGACAATCCTACGAAGCTCAACAACCGACCCCTCTGACGCATGACAAGCGGCTTATTAGAATGAGAACGACATTAGTGAAATGTGATTACGGGGTGTCATCTATAGAAATGTGGAATAAAGCCAGGAAGCGTACGATTTGATAAATGTCCAGTCGTTTAATACACACAGGGTCAATATTTATGTATATGCAGGTGTTAATATAACATATGGAGATGATTATGTCTACATAATATATCCTACGTGTACAGGGGCGGATCCAGGGTTTAGAAGGGGGGTCCAATGTAATATATGAAGCACCGAAGGCGCGAAACGAGGCGTGAAATGCCTCGGTATGTGTGTGGTAGGGGAGTATCCCCCTTCCTACCTCGGGGTGTGTGTGGTAGGGGAGTACCCCCCTTCCTACATCGGAGTGTGTGTGGGAGGGGAGTATCCCCCTTCCTACCTCGGGGTGTGTGTGGTAGGGGAGTATCCCCCTTCCTACATAGGAGTGTGTGTGGGAGGGGAGTATCCCCCTTCCTACCTCGT
The DNA here is from genome assembly GCA_033239005.1 of Lamellibrachia satsuma. Classification (NCBI taxonomy): domain Eukaryota; kingdom Metazoa; phylum Annelida; class Polychaeta; order Sabellida; family Siboglinidae; genus Lamellibrachia; species Lamellibrachia satsuma. The sequence goes on from BSQZ01000032.1 coordinate 6,907,454, forward strand.
GGTGTGTGTGGTAGGGGAGTATCCCCCTTTCTACTTCGGGGTGTGTGTGGTAGGGGAGTATCCCCCTTCCTACCTCGGGGTGTGTGTGGTAGGGGAGTATCCCCCTTCCTACCTCGGGGTGTGTGTGGTAGGGGAGTATCCCCCTTCCTACCTCGGGGTGTGTGTGGTAGGGGAGTATCCACCTTCCTACCTCGGGGTGTGTGTGGTAGGGGAGTATCCCCCTTCCTACCTCGGGGTGTGTGTGGTAGGGGAGTATCCCCCTTCCTACCTCGGGGTGTGTGTGGTAGGGGAGTATCCCCCTTCCTACCTCGGGGTGTGTGTGGTAGGGGAGTATCCACCTTCCTACCTCGGGGTGTGTGTGGTAGGGGAGTATCCACCTTCCTACCTCGGGGTGTGTGTGGAGGGAGTATCCCCGGGTGTGTGTGGTAGGGGAGTATCCCCTTCCTACCTCGGGGTGTGTGTGGTAGGGAAGTATCCTCCTTCCTACCTCGGGGTGTGTTTAGGAGGGGAATATCCCCCTTCCTACCTCGGGGTGTTTGTGGTAGAGGGGAGTGTCCCCCTTCCTACTTCGGGGTGTGTGTGGTAGGGAAGTATCCCCCTTCCTACCTCCGGGTGTGTGTGGGAGGAGAGAATCCCCTTCCTACCCATTTGACGCTTTTTAGACAAAACACTTGAAATTGTGTAATTTGGGACATCAATAATCTGGTTTTAATATAGTTAGGGCCTAACGTAATCAACCCAAACTTCAGACATGCGACATCGTAAGTATACAATACGGATTTTTGGGAGGAATACGGCCTTGGGCCGTGTCCCGTTTTAATACGGATTTGCTGAAAATATAAAAATCTTAATAAAGTATTTTCTTGTATTCGTCACATAAGTATAACTTTAAACGTCAAATTTACAGTAGACGAGGTGCAACTACTTTTGAGTCCAGAGTTTCGACAAAACGCAGTGGATTTTGTTTCATTTACACCTGTAGGTAGGCCTATTCTAAACGAGTATACTACAATTGACTAAACCAACACGTAATCGTCTTAACTTTGTATCGGCATTATTGCAAACTAGAGGCACGGTAGTGTAGTAATAGTAGGCCATAACATTCTAACCACAAAATAATTATAAAGACAATAATTAGTTAAGAGAACGTTTCCGGGTCCTGGAAACAACTAGATACTAGAAACTCTGTTTATATCAGCTGTGTTTTAATAACTGCGTGTGCGCGTGTGCGCGTGTGCGCGTGTGCGCGTGTGCGCGTGTGCGCGTGTGCGCGTGTGCGTGTGCGTGTGCGAGTGCGTGTGCGTGTGCGTGCGCGCGCGTGTGTGTGTGCGTGTGTGTGTGTGTGTGTGCGTGTGTGTACGTCACCATTAATGCTAAGAATAACTTTGGGGATACGCTGGACGCCAAGTATAATATCGCCTGTGCTAGATCAGTGTCTGAAAACGTCGGATTAAATAAATCGTACGTAGTAAGCGAGAATTTTTACCTTGTGTTGTTTCTTGGCAATGCCTTTGTCCCCCGTTGACATGCAACTGCAAGGGATTTTTGGTACTCAAAAAAGGGGGGTTCCGGACCCCCTGGACCCCCCTGGATCCGCCTACGGTGTAGAACTAAGCCAGCAACTCAGGATCGGGCATAGGGACTTTTCACTCATACGGGCGGTGGTCACCATAGCAACCACTGGCATTCGGGCATGTGGCTTTCTGCCTTAATTGGCGGTGGCAACCATGCAAAATAAAAACTTCATATTTATACCGGCTTCCAACATTTGCTGCTGAGGGCGCATTACACTTTGCCCCTAACAGACCTGTTCACTCATACATGAATAAAGGTTTTCGTTGATCTGAACGTACATTGTCAGGTGTTCGTTGAGGTCACAGCGCACGTAGCTGGTCTGTGCAGTGGCTTGTGCTACCCCGAAAGAAACTTAAAGTCATGTTTACGTGTCACCATGGTTACGTGATTCAGTTAGACCCGTGTAGGGAGTCAGCTACGGCGTTACTGTAGCATACACTGCCTGACTGGCCCCTGTCATGGGCCCGACCTCTACTAGTGTCCCCTCAAGCAGTAAGTGTCCCCTCTAGCAGTAAGTGTCCTATTTAATAGTAAGTGTCCTATTTAATAGTAAGTGACCTAGCATTCACGGTCTGGCACACAGACCGGGTAAACGGCTGTAGGAACATTGCAGCCATTAGCGAGTTACACTCAGTGATGCATTATATAGTTGTACAAGGTTTCCATACACATTGCTTATTGTATCATTCCAGGTGGCCGAATTCTCTACACATAAATATATGTTCTTACAAATATATGTTTTTGCAACAGCGCCGTATCCTCGCTCAAATCGCTTTACATTTCACCCCCGACTCTCATATGTATATCTTCTACTGTATTCTGCGGCTGCAGTGGCACGAATACACCCTACAGTTGCAATCAGTTCGTTTTTGCCTTTGATCATTGTGTCTTGTTATCGGCCAAAGTCGGTAGCTCCCTAAAGTTTTCTCAGTCTGAGTGTACACAATCCTAATTCTTTGAGCACGTTTAACAGGTTTGTGTACCATCTTTTGGGTCATTTTTATAGCAGCAGAACTGCATTGCACATGTTACACAGTGCGTCGTTGGAAGCTATGCCGTCCTGTCACCGATGTCTGGTGACCGTCTCAAGGTGTTCGCGGTAGGACACATCAAGCGTGTTCATTATTCCCTTTGGAGCTGCAACAATTGTAAAGCACCAGTGAAGCGCCGGTTGCATTGACCAAGTTAAGGTTTTTGTTCAAAGGAATCCCTGATCCACGAATTCACAACTTCCAGAAGGTCGGGAAGGCTGTTTCCCAGTGTGTGGCAATGTCGGAGGAGCTGCAGCTTGAGCAGTCGACCTAACATTTTTATCTTCTCTCATGTCTCCTAAACATGTTTTTGGTATCAAGCTTTTATTTAAAAAAAAATAGCCAAACATAAAATATAAACCACAGTCTTGATGTTAAAAAGGACGATGAAATATTAGTGTTTAGACTTGAAAGACACCGTAGCGTAGTTCACGAATAACGACATGTAAAGACAATGTAAAGTTCACTCAAACACCAAATCAACTTCCTATGAACCGTACTGTAATTACTGCACTGGAGCTGTTGAGCAAACTGAAGCAATGGGAGCTAAACGAAATAGTCCAACATGAAGGCCAACGCCCCATTTTATTCGATTGGATGTCCAACACTCTACCACTATCACTATCCGACAGCCTATATAAAAGGAATTTTGTACCACCGTTTTACGTTACCGGATGGAACAAGTACTCGTCCGACCGGTACGTTTTACCGAAACAAATAAACGTTCGGCAGCAGACGCCGTGATTGGTTCACACATTGTGTAATTCTTGCAGCGCCGCCTGTTGACAAACTATATCCGATGAGTCGAATTTGATATGAACCTCTGATGGTGTTTAAAGGTTTAATGCCACAAGACCACCAGGCCTCGAGCTGACCCCCTGCGTCCTTAACACTTTACAGCGTAAAGACATAACGGACGGTCGTCATGTTGGCCACAAGAGTGATTTATCGTGTTAAGACGCAATCGAGACCGTCATTTCGTGGTGAAAACGGGACCGTAAACGTAACCTAGTTGTGAGTTATATGTCGTATCACGGCGGGGTGACAACACGAACCCTTGCGTAGGCCACGGTAACGAATCGTCCGAGTTATATGTCGTATCACGGCGGGGTGACAACATGAACCCTTGCGTAGGCGCAAGATCACGAGGCGGCCAACTCATGTAACGAGTCCAGGCCGTGGTTTAGGCGCACCAGTTTTATTTCTGGTATATTTTAACCATTAAAATAGCGCTAACCGTCGACTTTGGTTAGAATATATCAAATACTGTACTCTGTGGCTGTAGTGGTATGAATACATACTACAGTTGCAATCGGTCCATCTTCGCCTTTGACCACTGTGTCTTCTCCTCAGCCAGAGTCTTCAGTTCTGTTAGGTTTTTCGATTTGGTTGTACGCTGCCCTACTTCTTTCAAATCACTTCGCAACACCCTTAACTGGTTTGTGCGGTGGCTTCCTTTCGAGGCTCTATATTGATTAGCACATAACACAGCGATTTCCAGGGCTCTAAGTGCGGGAATATCTTCTGGCATCTGTAGCACGTGGCCGAACATGGCGGGTGATGGTACGAAGATGTTTGCGGTGGCAGATATTGGGCTTGTTTAGAATTCCCTTTGCTGCACAGCTGCTATAACTATACAGAGCAGCGGGTGGAACAAGTACTCGTCCGACCGGTTTGTTTTACATTACCGGAACAAACGTTCGGCAGCAGACACCGTCACTGGTTCACGTGGACCTCTGAGGGTGCCACGACCTGACTCCCTGTGTCTTTGACACTCTACAGCGTGAAGACACGACGGGCGATCGTCACGCGGGCCACAATAGTGATTTATAGTGTCAAGACGCAATCGAGACCTTCATTTCATGGTCAAAACCTAGACCGTAAACGTAACCTAGTTGTGACTTGTACCCCGCATCACGACGGGACGACAACACGAGCTCCTTGCGTAGGCTACGGTAACGAATCGTCCGACTCGTTTCGCGAGACCAGACAGTGGTTTAGGCGCAACTGAATCAGTTTTATTTCTGTCAAATGTTAACCATTAAAATAACGCTGTTCGTCGACTTTAGCTAGAATATATCCAATATCGTGAATAATGAAGAACACTTATAATTTCTCTAGCTAAGACCCTTATAATTGGCATCCTGAAACGTATTTAAGAAACTATAAATCGTAGTTGTGCCATATAAAAATAACGTTTTATAAGTTCGGGTGTTTCGAGCAAGACTATACATAGCGCGCAACCAGCCGGTAGTAAATTCTGCTGCGGTCGGCTTGTGGTGCGAAGCGCAGGTAAAACCGATTTACCAATTTCTGCGGTCGGATTGTGGTGCGGACCGCAAGTCAAACCGAATTAACAATTGCTGCGGTCCGTTTGTAGTGCGAAGCGCAATTCAATCCGGATTACTAATTGCTGCAGTCGGTTGACGTAAACATGACGGTTTCAAAACGCCACGATTGCTTGGCTTTCGGTCAAGTATTTCTCGTGTTCACTAATTCTGCTAATTCAGACGCATGTGTGACCGACAGAAGTTGGTACTTGAAACGCCAATAATTGCTGCCGGATCTATGCATTCCTATACACTGGAGAATCTAGTTTAGTGCACGTAGGGTCTAATAACGCGGAGAGGGAAGGTACAACTATTACAGTTAGGAAATATTGGCAGTTACCCAGAACACTTAAGCAGACACTGGTTGAGCAGATAATTATGTCAGGGATTTTACCAGTAATGGGATATAGGGGTCAGGGAAATTGCCATATGATGGCAACTAACCCGCTAGTTCAGCAGCTATGTAGGGAAGAGGAAGTTGAATTTGTGGGGAGGGCTGATATGTACACGAGGGATGGGCTTCATTCCACTTCAAGTGGATACGGTGCAGCAGTATTTGCGGATGAACTCTCAGCCGCAGTCGACAGTGGCATGGGTAGCATACAGGAAATTCAACATTAACTATTGGATTAGTTTACCGAAGTCTACACATAAATGAAGAGGATAACACAAAAACACAAAATGCTATAAAGGAAGTTAGTAAAGGGGAATGTATCATAATGGGAGATTTTAACCACGAACACATACAATGGAAATCTCTAGAGAGTACAGGGGGTGAGGACCAAACAGTTTCTATTTTTCAACTTCCTTACTCAACCCGTACTAGAACCAACTAGGGGATGGAATGTATTAGATATAGTTTTGCCTTCTCAAAACGAATTAGTGGACAATGTCAAAATATATGAACTATTGGGTAACAGTGATCATAATCAAATACATTTTGACATCAAGATAAAACCAGAAAATACAAATAAAAAAGTACAGGAGACACTGCCACAAAGGTAAATATAAAGATTTGAGAAAATACTTAGCAAAGCTAGATTGGAATAACATGCTGAGGAATAAGACTGCAATTGAATGTTGGAACATTCTAAAATATGAAATTGAGAGTATCATTGACCAATTTGTTCCCTTGAAAAAAAACCAAAGAAAACGGTCTAGAACGAAACACTTGTCAAAAGAAGCTATTAGAAAAATTGTGTACAAGCAAAATACGTGGGGGGTTTATAGGTGTACCAGAAATGATGAAGACTACACAAATTACAAAGAGGCACTTAATGCAGCTACGACTGAAATTAGACAATCTAAAAGAAGCTATGAGCAAAACTTTGCATGTAAAGTAAAACTGACAGAGAGAGTTTGTATGCATATGTCAGGAGTAAACAAAACGTACGAGACAAGGTAGGACCACTAGAAGACAGTGGTGGAAATATAATATCACAAGGTTTTAATGTAGGAAGAATGGTTATTTCAGTTCAGTGTTTGCAAGAGAGGATATAAATTCTTTACCTGTTCCAGTTGCTAAATTTCAGTAGGCTAAATCAGACTGTTTAGGGCAGTTAATTGTAACTCCAGACATGGTAGCTACGAAACTAATTGTAACTCCAGACATGATAGCTAAGAAACTAAAGGCAGCGAAGGATAATAAGCCACCTGGAGTGGATGGAATTCCTCCAAAACTACTAATGGAAACAAAACAGTACAACAAGTTAGTATACCATTTGCAAGAGTGTTCAACTTGTCAATTTTGTATTCAAGAGGGAGTGGTTCCTTTTGAATGGAAAGAAGCAAACATCATACCATTATTTAAAAATGGTTCGAGAAATAAGTCCAGAGTTTAACATCAGTGATTTGTAAATTACTAGAAAGGTTAATTAAAGGCCATATGGTGGACGTCCTTGTTAGGCATAAACTATTAAATCCATCTCAACATGGATTCCTAAAAGCGAGGCCATGCTTAACAAATATGTCATTTTTTGGAAGAAATCACTGTGGATAGACGAGGGATCACCAGTAGATATTGTCTACTTAGGTTTTGAGAAAGCTTTTAACAAAGTGCTACATCAAAAAGTACTACTTAAATTAAAAGTCCGTGGTATCGGGGATGGCATAATCGACTGGATAGAACAATGGCTGACTGACAGAAGACAGCGTGTTGTAGTAGTTGGGGAGGTTACAAACTGGAAATCAGTTTTTAGTGGGGTACCACAATATCAGTACTAGGACCTTTATTATTCTTAACGTATAGAGTATATCAATGACTTGGACGACAATATACCAAGCAATGTACTGAAATTTACACAAAAACGTGTTTAGAAAGGTCAACAATGATGGTGATAAACAACATTTACAAAACGATCAAGAAAGAAATTATTAAATGGTCTGAAAAATGACGGTTGTTATTCAATTTTGGGAAATAGAAATGCCTACATATAGGACATGGGAATTTGGGTGTAAACTTTAAAATGGGAGATACTGTTCTATGTACTATTGTAAAAGAAAAGGTCTTAGGAGTAACAGTAAGTGTTGATATGAAAGTTATACCTCTTTATAAAGCAATAGTTAGGGCTCATTTAGAATACTGTATACAAGCGTGGAGACCATATCGTAAAAAGGATATAGATACGCTTGAACGAATACACAGGAGAGCAACTAAACTGATTCCAGAACTGAAAGACCTTAGTTATGAAGACCATCTGAAAGAATGTGGTTTAACAACCCTATAAACAAAGAGGTTGAGAGGAGATCAAATTGAAGTTTTTTCCAGATATTGAATGGGTATGAAAATATTGATAGAAATAGTTTTTCCCACTCAAGAAAGATAGTAGAACTAGAGGACATGAGGGAACATTGGTAAAGGATCAATGTAGATTGGATATCAGGAAGTACTCTTTCTAACATAGGACAATAAAGAAGGAAATTGTACAAGTGAGGCAGATTTTTCTCGAATTGAATCATTAAAAAAGATACAACCTGAATGCTGTAAAGGGGTGGCGGCCTGGTCATGTCTGAGACCGTACGCACGCACGCGTGCGCGTACGCTTACACATAAGAAGGACATAGACAAGCTAGAAAGAATACAACGAAAAGCAACTAAAATGATTCCAGAATTGAGAGACCTTAGTTATGAAAGCCGTTTATTACAATGTGGTTTGACAACACTAGAGACCAGGAGACTAAGAGGAGACCAAATAAAAGTGTTTAAAATAGTGAACGGTTATGAGAATGTTGATAGGAAAATGTTCTTCAAACTTAAAGAAGACAGTAGAACCAGAGGACACAAAGCAGCATTAGTTAAGGAGCAGTGTAGGTTGGTTCACAGAGGGTGATAAATGAATGGAACAAACTGCCAAATGATTGTGTTAATGCTAGTAATGTGAATATGTTTAAAAATAAAATTAACCGATATCTGATATGGGTGGGCTACACATAGATGAGAAAATTGTTGGACTCTCGATAAGCCAATGGCTTCCTTGTCCACTTGCCATCTGGAACTTGTTGTTTGGGATTGCAATCTTGTTAAATCTTGTTAAACGTGAAGACCCTTTGGTCCGCACTATTTCAGACGTAATGCCGTTGGAAACAAATATACCCACAACAATCTCAATTTGTATTCTGCGTGAAAGACATTATTCTTGGTTCAAAGCGTCATGCCAAAAAAAATTCTGTCTTGCAAATACGTGGGACAATTATTTTATTTAAAACATGTAATATTAAAAATATTTTGTATCAAATAAATAGCTAAATAGGTAATATATAACGGTCACTTATTTAATTTTTCCACACATCAAATATGATATATTACATAGGTGTATCAGACTCAACGAATTGAATACTAAAATAAGTTCAGTGTTGTTGCTGAACCATCTCTGCACCGATAAAATCTGTCCCAGAATTCCCTGCATGCATATGTACTGTAGGGTCAACAGCTGAACTGGAAAAAAGGCGATGAGTCGACATGGGTTGATGGCTGAGTTAACGTCAACAGTCTGCACTTGGTTTATCTTCCGACCGGCGTAGCTCTAAATCACATCAGATTGCGTGTTGTAAAGCGACAGAGTGTTATAAAGCTAACGATTCATGTTTTTTTTTGTTAACGAGCGAAGCGCCCAGGACCGCCCAGCGTGAACAGACACGTCCGCTACTTCCACCTAGCACTTGAGAGTGTGCTGTAAACGTATCAACGTTCGGAGTTATACGTTGTATCACGGAACAAGCTATGAAGTGCCGGCTTATTTCATGTCTGTCTAGTGCCTTCGGGATTGCCGTGTCCGGAGACTGCACCGTTCTTTACGACGTGTTTCACTCGGCACAACGGATGCAGGTGCCTCGGTTGTCTCGGCCGATGCATTACGACGGTGTAAAGCAACGTCGTATTCGTTTCAGTAGTAGCCACTATTGTATGGCCTATCGGTAAATCACACAGGTATTTGACACGCTGGTTATATCGCCAATAGGCATATTATGCATGTTGTGCTTAGGCGGTATGCACATGTTAAAACTGTAATATTAAACAACTAATAAAATGCACCAATCATATTTGGGGTTATTTTTCTCGGACTATTAGGGTGATAAGGGTGTGGCTACAACACATTTTCACCGGAATATTATCTTAACCTAAATGCATTTATACATAGTTGTGTATGTAATTCTGTGATTCTAGGTGATTTAGTGATAAATACTGTCGGACGACAGTGATGAAAACCCTGTTATGTTTAAATTGATGAGGTCTTGCCTTTTAGTTGTTTCTGGCATTTGCTTAATGGCGCGTGGTTGAGCGAAGAGCGCGGATAAACACCTGCCAGCAGGTCTACACACAACAGTCCTGATCCCGCACTATAAGCCAGGTGCAATCGTTAGTCACGAAAGGATGTCCTCAGCGTTGCCAGCGCATATCACACACGCACACGCACACGCACACGCACACGCACACGCACACGCACACGCACACGCACACGCACACGCACACGCACACATACACACACACGTGTGTGTGTGTAGACCCTGCTGCACGTATATATATATATATATATATATATATATATATATATATATATATATATATATATATATATATATATATATATATATATATATATATATATATATAT
>BSQZ01000032.1:6927500-6960000 GCA_033239005.1 Lamellibrachia satsuma
ACATATTTAATCTCTATGTATGGACCCTTTGTTTCACATGTGTATTGGTTTATAACCAGTACTGTAAACGCTAGCGGCGTGAATATGTTTAAAAACAAAATAGACAAATATCCCTGAAAGGCGGATTACACATAAATGAAAAATGGTTGGACTCTTGATAAGCCAATGGCTTCCTTGTCCACTTGCCATCTGGATGTTTTATCGTGGGTGGAAATCTTGGCACAGCCCTATTTGAGCAATTAATAAATATTGCACGATTCATTGAAATGTGGATGTTCATGCGTATGTTCGAGAATGCGTACATGTGTATAGCATTCACTCAATTAGAAGTCGCATTACACACACACACACACACACACACACATATATATATATACACACACATATATATATATATATATATATATATATATATATATATATATATATATATATATATATATATATATATATATATATATATATATATATTGATTGCCATTCACTATTTCATACTCTATTTAAGCATTTATATTCCATCCACAATTGTTTGTTATGTAAGAATCCAGGGAATCCTTTGGTAACTAAAATTGAAAAGTTTAATATATGAAGCTATGAACACCTACATTGTTATGCCCACTGTGTATAAGATGTATAAGTGTGTATAAGATGTATAAGTGTGTATAAGATGTATAAGTGTGTATAATCCAATTAATGTAGTAAAACTAACGTGTACGAGTGATACTTGCTTTGCAATCCACACGTTCTTTGCTGTAATAACGTGCCCCGTATGATATAGCAACTTACCTCGTTAACTAGGCTAGTTGTTACAGTCGACCGCGTCTGGGAAGCTTCACATATCTACCGTTCTATATTATGGAATATCATTGGCATGATACATATTAGTAATACAAATAATATATTTAATGTATGCGTTGACAGAAATAAAATAACTAAGAAACTGTTCATAAAAAGTGACTTTGATTGAAAGTTGCAACTAGCTAGCAACTAAAAACTAGCTCCGGTCTCCCCATACACTGTTATTTAACTCTGCATGTATGATTTAAAAGAAATCAAACAGTTTATCATCAGTTTTATAGGTATATCACAAAAGTTACATGACAATAAAAAATCTTTACCTTATTGTGATAACAACCGCAACATCATGTGACGTCACTCGCACTGTATGTCGGTTAATTACGGAAAATCTTCGACTTTTAACTAGCATTCAATTATTTGGAGGACATTTCTTATGTTTTTTAATGGCAGCATAGAGATAGTATGTTATGAAATACACACGTAGCTAAGTCAGCGCGTGTCGGTTTTAAATCATGTTATTAGAACCGATGCAGATCTGCATCAGAACTATTACACGGGGAAGTTTATTTTGAACTGCTGGGGCGTTCGTGCCATATGGCGGACTAACATGTGCCTATCTGTCGCATGGTTGCCAAGGCCACATCAGCCATTTCCACCTGACTGCGGCGAGCCAGTGAACTTAGCAGGTGACTCGCTAACGTCACGCGTACGACAACAACAATCCAGCACGGATCGCCAAGCTTCCAATAGCTAAAGCCCATTCGTTTAGTCGCACCACCTAAAGGGTATATTTATGGGCGTAGCCGTGGCAACGACGTAATGCTCATTTTACGGGCGTTCGAGAGCGGAAATTCCGATATTACTAGTCTCGATGGGGCAATGGCGGAAGTTACTCGCACGGTGGACGTAACCACCGGATAGTTGTCGCCATTTTAACATTGACGACGCCAGCTTCTGATTTAGACATGTGTCATGTAGGTCTTGAATAATGTTTTTTTTACAAACTAACAATCGGTACGCGGGCCCTTGGGCCAGTCAGCCCCACATACGGCAATCAGTGTGTCCTTAACAACGTAGACACGTAAACAGAACGCATAATCTGTTATATACCTTATAACACGTGCTGTTGTCAAATTGTTATTTGTTGACGCGATGCTATAATTTGTACCACCTTGGAGTGAGACGGCAATAACTGTCAGTCAAGATCAAGTCGAATGTGCAGTATATTTGCCTCCACCTGTCAACAACAGGTGCTCCTTTTCAATTATTTCTCCACTCATGGCATGGAACGGGACCATGTCCGTTTGATTTACGAACGGAACCACGATTAAATGACATCAATGAGACGTTTGAGTCGTCGAGATACACCTGGCCCACATTGTGCGTCTTGAGTGATGATCGCTGACCATGCTGGCGACGACAGTTGACGCGTCTTGGATGTGATTTAACAGCGACGAGAAGACGAAGATAAATATAATAAAGTAATAGTAGAACATCTTGAGAGGGGCTATGGAGATATTTAAAGAAGTAATTGTTTAAAACGTAGAAGAACTTCAATATACGAAGTAGCAAAATAATCATTCTCACAGGCCCGTAGTCAGCTTTTCACAGGGGGAGGGGGTTTCATGTTCCACAATACAAACTTCAGGGGGCGCAACAAGTTTACACGGGGTCATATTTTCCTAAACAGACTCCAGGGGCGCTACAGGTTCACGTGGTTCGTACATTTGTTTCAATACAGAGGGTGCCACAAGTACTGTGAACAAAGCACTGTCTACATTTTAAATTGTTTTATAGAACACAATAAGACAATGATTAATTCTGCATTGAGATCGAAACAAAGCATTTACATGAGGGTAAAGAGATCCTGGTGAATAAGAACGGAACTAACAGTATCATTTCTAGTCTATGTGTCATATATAATCTAAAGAACAAAACAGTATGAGTGATTATACAATGTGTTTAATAAGTCCAATTCATTATAGAGATTATACATGGTATTTAATAAGATCAACCACGTATAAGTGTTTGTACTAAAATTTGTGCAGCATCATCACGAAGGTGACCTTTACAAATGGCGCAGGCTTGTGCGTGTCATATGCTGCCCACTGCGAGCGGCGAGTGGGAGATTAATTGGTTCAAATGAATTAGGCTAAAAGTCAAATTAACTAGGATAAAGGTCAAATTAATTAGATCAAACGTCAAATTAATTAGGACAAAGATCAAATTAATTAGGTCAAGATCAATTTAATTAGGTCAATGGCAACTTAATTATGTAATTTTGCTGTCATTTACTTTAGCTGCATGACATTGTTTTGCAATCATGTTCTTTAACTGTGTGTTATTTTGCTGTAATTTTCTTTAACTGCGTGACATTTCATTTAAATGCGTGTAATTTTCTGTAACTTTTACTAATTGTGTGAATACAAAAAAATAAATGTAAACTCTAAGTCATAATACAGTGAATGTACTGACGCGGTGGTTCAATGGTTTGGTGCCCGCCTCGTGACCAGGTCTCCAGCAGGTGTGACATTCGAGTCCCAGGCTGGCGGACAACTCAGCCGTTTCGCTAAAACCGGGTACAACCTGCCGATTCGTCTAGCATTGCGTGTTACAATGTCCCGTAAAACAGTCATTTAGTGAACCAATAAAATCGTTGTAGGTTCTTTTAACTGCCGTGTTGACCTACCGCACACCATCTCTCTTAGTCTTAACGCTGAACTGGGTAATGTGTAAACGTTATGTACGTTATGTTCTGTTGTTCCAGGGATTGACATACTGTTGTCAGAGGTTGCAGATGGTTCAGGTCGACGCCACCGCTCCACTAGTAGTTTGACTGGTGCTTGCCTTGCGTTTCACACCATTTAATTGCAGTTCCCCCTTTCTCCAAGATGCGAGATAGTCCAAGTCCAACGCACGTCCAACTTCTCGATGTGGCGAGTTTCACGTCGACAGATTTTTTAATAAAACTAGACCAAAAACATCGTACAGTTGAGTTGCATGTTTACGGTCGTACTGCCTACTCTGTTTTGTTTGGGCCTTACTAATGTGTGCAGTGTGCAGCTTATCATGTTGACATCCTTTTGTATAGAGACTCCTCATCTCAATCCTCGCCGTCCCTCAGACGTCTGCGCGCGGTTGGGAAAGTCGAGATCTATGGGAAGCCTTGGCTTCCAACGATGCAGCAAGTCAAACGGCAAACACATTGTCGAGGCTTGGACTGAGGTGTGGAATACGAACACCGCCTCTTAAGGAACTTGTCCCAGTTGTTGTGGGACGCGTTTACGAACTTGGCAAGACTATTGCATAAACGTTTGGTTATACCGTCCAGTCAGTCGATTGGCTTGGGAGTGTTACGGGCTCCAAACCGGTGGTCGAGGGTTGGTCTGGGGGTGGTACGGGCTCCAAACCGGTGGTCGAGGGTTGGTCTGGGGGTGGTACGGGCTACAAACCCGGTGGTTGAGGGTTGGTCTGGGAGTGGTACAGGCTACAAACCCGGTGGTCGAGGGTTGGTCTAGGGTTGGTACGGGCTACAAACCCGGTGGTCGAGGGTTAGTCTGGGGGTGGTACGGGCTACAAACCCGGTGGTCGAGGTTGGTCTTGGGGTGATACGGGCTACAAACCGGGTGGTCGAGGGTTGGTCTGGGGCTGGTACGGGCAACAAACCCGGTGGCTGCGCCTAGGGTCTGGAATGAACTCCCTATCACTTTGAAAACATCTGAAACTATTGCTATTTTCCGAAAAAAAAACTCAAGACATATCTATTCCAACTTGCATTCCCACCATAAATGTTCGGTTGTCCCTCGTTCTGATACTGACTTTTGCGCGTCCCTGTTTACGATTACCCTTACTGATTCTGTTTTGTCACGCCTCTGAGCTCAGGTTCCTCAGGATATAGGCGCCATAGAAGTCAATTATTATTATTATTATTATTATTATTGGTCGAGGGTTGGTCTGGTGGTGGTACGGGCTACAAACACGGTGATCGACAATTGGTCTGGTGGTGGTACGGGCTACAAACACGGTGGTCGACAATTGATCTGGGGGTGGTACGGGCTACAAACACGGTGATTGGCAATTGGTCTGGTGGTGGTACGGGCTACAAACACGGTGATCGACAGTTGGTCTGGGGGTGGTACGGGCTACAAACACGGTGGTCGACAATTGGTCTGGTGGTGGTACGGGCTACAAACACGGTGATCGACAATTGGTCTGGGGGTGGTACGGGCTACAAACACGGTGGTCGACAATTGGTCTGGTGGTGGTACGGGCTACAAACACGGTGATCGATAATTGGTCTGGGAGTGGTGCGGGCTACAAACACGGTGGTCGACAATTGGTCTGGGGGTGGTACGGGCTACAAACACGGTGATCGACAATTGGTCTGGTGGTGGTACGGGCTACAAACACGGTAATCGACAATTGGTCTGGGGGTGGTACGGGCTACAAACACGGTGGTCGACAATTGGTCTGGGGGTGGTACGGGCTACAAACACGGTGGTCGACAATTGGTCTGGTGGTGGTACGGGCTACAAACACGGTGATCGATAATTGGTCTGGTGGTGGTACGGGCTACAAACACGGTGATCGACAATTGGTTTGGGGTGGTACGGGCTACAAACTCGGTGGTCGAGGGTTGATCTGGGGTTGGTACGGGCTACAAACCCGGTGGTCGATGTTAAAACGCTCACATAATACATCGTTCAACGCACTGAAAACTCTCTTCTTTTGTCAGAGATTATAACCTATGGGTAGGAATGACGTGCAATTACTTCCACAAATCACCTCCGCAGCTGTTTTTGTCTTTATAGTCTTCATAGCCTGTTGTTACACCGAATAAGTACTTGTGACATATACGACACAAATATACAGGTCGAGACCGCACCTAACTGCAAGTGGTGATATGAAAGTATTAGATCACTGTGTATTTTAGCTTCAAAGAGTAATACAATTTTTAGGTTGATTAGGAGAAATATAACATATAAGGAAAAGTGCTAATTATACCTCTATATAAAGCAATAGTTAGACTTCATTTAGAATACGACACACAAGCTTGAAAACCACATCGCAAGAATGATATAGATATAAACGTTTGAACAAATACAGAGGAGGGCAACTAAAATTAAGAGATCTTAGTTATGAAGAACGCCTAACAGAATGTAATTTAACAAGGAAGTTAAGGGGAGATCAAATTGAAGTGTCTAAGATATTGAATGTGGTTTAAAAAGGAAGTTAAGGGGAGATCAAATTGAAGTGTCTAAGATATTGAATGTGGTTTAACAAGGAAGATAAGGGGAGATCAAATTGAAGTGTCTAAGCTATTGAATGTGGTTTAACAAGGAAGTTAAGGGGAGATCAAATTGAAGTGTCTAAGATATTGAATGTGGTTTAACAAGGAAGTTAAGGGGAGATCAAATTGAAGTGTCTAAGATATTGAATGTGGTTTAACAAGGAAGTTAAGGGGAGATCAAATTGAAGTGTCTAATATATTGAATGTGGTTTAACAAGGAAGTTAAGGGGAGATCAAATTGAAGTGTCTAAGATATTGAATGTGGTTTAACTAGGAAGTTAAGGGGAGATCAAATTGAAGTGTCTAAGATATTGAATGTGGTTTAACAAGGAAGTTAAGGGGAGATCAAATTGAAGTGTCTAAGATATTGAATGCGTATGGAAATATTAATAGAAATGTTGTTTTCTCATTCCAGAAAGATAGTAGAATTAGAAAGCATTACCATAGTATCAGAGCAGATTGGATACCAGGAAGTAAGGGAGACCAGGCCACAGTAGATCGGATTTTTTCTTTTTCAACATTTCTACTGCCTTGGTGACAGCAAGGTGGATTTATTGGAAAGAGTACATTAGCTTTCTGTCTTCCTAACATATATTCAATTATTCTTCCAACTTATAGCCGTTTGTTGTGAGACGTGGTGAAAAGTAAAAAAAATGTATTCACTGTGCCCTGGTACCGGGGCAGAGTGGATCATTCTGGGACACAGTGGATCAAATCTCCCATTATCATTCAGATGTTAATTATAGTTATTAATTTAATTAAAAATGTTATATGTACGTATGTGTCTTAAATAAATACATACACTATCCATCAAACATTAATTTTTTGATGTTAAACAACAATAATTACTCGATTACAGAGCTAGCTTATGCTATCTGTCTACTGGATGTAGTCAATCATTGTCATTCATTTGGAAGGAGACCCGTCTGAGTAGGCTACGAAGAAGATTCCGAAGATCGAATAATCTACATTAGCAACAATGCAACACCATAGACTGTGTAATCGACACTAATTATGCTTAACGTGGAATGTGTTAAAAATCATTATCATTGTAACATTTGCCAGGTAAATTACTATTAGGTTGTCTTACAAATCTAGCATATTTGGCCTGAATGTAGTCAATCATTGTCATCCATACGCAATGTGATTATTAACTCTGCATACGAAGAAGAATATTTAGAAGATTATTAAGAAAAACGATAATAGCACCAATGCAACATCATGGAATGTGTAAACGACAGACCAAAACTACAAGACTAAACACATGTCAACCAAACTGACAATTTATGATTGATGTAACCAATTCAACTTAGCGCAGCACATCATAGTAATAGGAGAGGTCTACAGGAAACACCATATGGCGTGCAACACGAGCTGTGCCTCCATGTTGAATGGGGTTAGGCAATTTCCCTACAACATCTTCGAAAGAAACCTCTGAGATGTCTTCCACAATTGGATAAATAAATGTGAATGACTTAGGTTTCTCAGGTCGCATGAACTTCACTTCAAAAGTGCTTTCATCAGACAGCGTTCTTTGTGGCAAACTTTATCAACACAAAATCATTTTTATTCAGAGCATTTGCATTAGGCAATTCCATATCCTCTAGTTGAGTCTGTTCAGGTTCGTCATCTGATTCGTCGTCAACGCTAAAGACCGCATCATCGTCGGAGCTTGTGTTTTCTTTAGCCACCGCATCATCAGGTTGGAGTTTCAGCTTCTTTCTACTCTTACTTTCCACCTTTTCCTTTTGACTGGCCTGCTGTTTATCTTTCTTCCTTTTCCTTTCTTCGTCAGTTGCCCTGATCTGCTCTTTGATTGGGGTGTCTGTCGTTTTGCCCTTCTTCCTTCCACCTTTGTGTTTACGCGGTGCAGCCTTTGGAAACGGGCTGATGACTTCCGGTGCGACAATACACTGGTCGGAATCGGATGAGGTTGGAGACAACGAGTGTCTCGCAGGTTGTTGGGTAGGGCGATTCTGCTAGGGGGCCTCAACACTTGGACCTGCTGCTGTTGAAGGCACGTCGTCTTCCACGAGCTGTCGATCGGTAACGTAGGAGGAGAGGAAATCTTCATCGCTGAAGACATCGGGGTTGAACGGGTAGATACCAGATACGCTGAAGCCTGCTGATATATTCTTTGGCGTGAAGGCCAGGGGATAAGCATGGCCTATTAACTGGGATATATTATGGATAGTGATCGGTCGGCCATGATGGTTGATCATGAACGCGTTGGCTGCCTGGTTGTAGAAAGCCTTGAAAGGGCCATACACACTTCTATCTAGTGGTTGCAGCTTGTGGCTACAGTGCGGCGGCAGAGTCAGCATGACGACCCCGTTGTTTTTTGCAAGGTCAACAGTTTCAATCGAGATATGGGCGTCATGGTTGTCAAGTATAAGCAACACCGGATGCTCCTTCGAACATTTGGTTGACTTGATGAAGTGACGAATAAATGCCGTGAAGTTCTCCGTTGTCATCCACCCTGTTTGATGGCAGCTCCAACATTGCCTGGGGAGCTCCATGCAACATCGCGTCTTTGAAGTGAACACGCGGAAATACTAAAAAACGGTGGAATCGAGTTACCAGCAGCATTTATTGCGCCTAACATTGTCACCGAGGTCCCTCTCTCTCCTGATGTGATCTTTCCAACTTGCTTCTCGTTTCTGCATGCGATGACTTTCGTATTCCCAACTTTCTGCTCTGTAGTGCATCCCGTTTCGTCGGCATTGTAGATGTAATTTTGGCTGAAGTTGTTTATCTCCATCACCTGTTCCAAGTTGTCATAAAACTCCTTTACATTCTTCTTGTTGAAGCTCGTTGTCCGAGATAAGCTGGTTGCTTCAGGTTGACGTAATAATAGGTTTGGGAAGCGTTTCATGTACCCGGTGAACCAATCTTCTCCTGCCAAACCGTGTGTCGTCCAAGAATCGGAGAAGGTTTTCTGATTACGAACTGCGTATTCATAGGCTAGCACACGGACTTGCTTCCGCGTCAGTCCGTATTGCATTTTTGCTGCTTTGATGAGGTAGTCCTGCAGAAGTATCTCTTCATTAGTAGTAAAAACCTGACGGCAGTTGTTGTTTGGTGCATATGTCATCAATTCCTTGTCTTCAGCAGCGTTTGGCTTTTTGACATATCGACGTAGAGTTGAGAACTTTATGTCATATGCTTTACATGTGCTCCGGATACTCATCCCTTCATCAATCACTTTGCGAACAGCCGCAGCCATGCTCTCACTGTCAGTGTTTCTGATCTTTCTCTTTTCACGCTTTTTGATTCGAGCCATGCTGCTTAATTTGTCACTGAAATAGAAAATGAAAACTGTATAATGTTATAGTACGTGTATAAGGTTCTTTTGGAAACATCATAACTATACCGAAAGCAAGAAAATTATTTTTTACAAACTAGAAATGTCAAGAAAATATACTAGGACATAGTGAATCACCATGGGGCACAGTGGATCAGTGAGCCACTGTACCCCGATCCACTGTACCCCGAGATGCCTTTCGGTACTCAAGTGCAAATTTTCTGCAAATGGCCGCCTACAGCACAGAGAACACATCTGCATTAAACTAATTAAATATCACTCTAATTACAAACATATGTTCAGGGTCATATTCCTGTATGATCTACACTAACTCACAACAGGAACAGAGTCATGAAAATTTACTTCACACATTACCTTGCTATTATCCGCCAATGCTGTCTGCTTCTAATTTATGCACAAATTTAGATGGAGAATTTCCACGGGAATACCCTGACGACATCAGCTTGGAATTGCCAATCGCCAGTTTCTATAAATAGCCTCTGATTCACTGAGCCTTGCAGTTCAATGTAGCCTGGTCTCCCCTACTCGTTCTTACAGAGGACAACAAAATTAATGGCTACGTTATCTACAAATTGTGTATATGGCAATCTTGCTAAATGGTTTGGTGAGGTCTGGATTTGAGACAGAAATGCCAGTTCATAGGCTTGTTGTTACAAAGAGAATTTTAATATAATTTTAGCGGTTTTATTTGTAAATATTTTTTCATTAAATTACAGTTGAATCCGCTTAATATAATAGCGGTTAGAATAGGCCATTTGGTAATATCAAAATTCAAAGTTTCACTCAAACTAAAACGTGGTTTAATACTAATGACACAATTCTGCGGTGATCGCCAACGTTGCCAGACATGGCACATGAAGAAGAACTATACTACTCTTTCCAGGCATTACACAATTTAGTCATTGTTGCGTCCGCTAATTACGACATCCAAGGGGGTCATATTTATATGGCGGGGGTCATTATTACCTAGATAATGATGACCGTGGGGGTGTAATTATTATCTAGATAATAACGATCGGGGGTGGGTATCATATAGGGGTAATTATTAGATGTAACACCGGCACTAGAAAAATGATGCTCATATTAGACGTGCTATCAAAGTCGAATTTTAAGAACGGGCCATGGGGCACGAGTGCTACCAGAACATGAAACATTGACATCTTAAAGGCATCCACCGCCTGTGGTTAGTAATGGGGTATCATGCAGTTCAGTGAATTACGCTAACCAGGCCACATAAGTAACATATTATAACTCATTAAGTTCCCAGTGTAATTTGGCTTCAACGGAAATGACGCAGATCTTTCTTCCGGTGGTTTCCACAACCCTTGCGGCGAAGTGGGTCAGAATCAACGCAAGTCAGGCATAACATATGTCTAATTACGACATACGTAATTAGACTGATGCGTTCGTTCCGTCTCATGCTTTGCAGCGCATCCCATAAGCAAATGCGTAATTGAAAAAAAAAATTAAGCCCGCCGTTGGTTAGACATGACTTTGTTTTTAGGAATCCATGTTGAGATGTATTTATTAATTATGTTGTACAAGAAATACCACCATGTGGTCTCTAATTAATGCTTCGAGTAATTTACATACAAATGAAGTTAAACTCACTGGTCTGTAATTGTCTGACTTGTTTCTCGATCCTTTCTTAAATAGCGGCGTAAAGTTTGCTTCTTTCCATTCTGAAGGAACTATTCCTTCTTCTAGTGACAAGTTAAACACTTTTGCAAATGGTCTACTAATTTGCTCTACTATTTCCTTAACCAGTTTTGGTGGTATCCCATCAACTCCAGGTGATTTATCGTTATCTTCTTAATTTTCGTTGCTATTATTTCAGGAGTTACAAATATCTGCCCTAAATGATCTGATTTATCGCCCTGAAATTTAGTAACTGGAATTGGAAGTTAACTGATATTTTCTGTGATAAAAACTGAGCTGAAATACTAATTCAGGACCTCTGCCATTTGCAATCTTGTTCCACTGTTGTTTTCAGTGGTCCGACCTTATCTTGAACTTTCTATTTACTCCTTACATAAGCATAGAAACTCTTGCTGTAATTTTTTACTTGTTTTCTTAATGGAACAAATCTCTCAGTAATGCCCTCAATCTCGCTTTTAAACAAGTCCATCATTCTGCTGCCGTCTTGTTCTTCAGCAAGTTATTCCAATCTATTTTTACAAGATATGTTCTCATCTCTTTGTTGAAGTTCCTCCTCCAAGGTTTTTATAGGTATTCCGTGTTTTTACTTTTATATTAAAATGGATCTGGTTATGATCACTTGAACCCAAAGGTTTGTGTACTTTGACATAGTCAACTAATTTATTTTGAAAAGAAAAAATTCAATCTAACACATTCCCACCTCTGGTTGGTTCCAAGACATGTTGCGTAAAGAAACAATCCTGTGTTAAAAGTAGAAACTGATGGTCGTCACCTCGGCACTCTCTAATGATTCCTATTGTATATGGTCATGGTTAAAATCACCCATTATAACACATTCCCCCTTGCTCAACTCCTTTATAACATTTTATAGATTTACATCTTACTCTTGTCCTATGTTTAGACTATGATAAACTACTCTTATTGCTAATGTTGAGTTCTTGTTTACTGTGTTGCACCAAATTGCTTCCTCACAATCTGCTTCACTTTTCAGTGCTATTTCATATGCTTGGATAGATACTTTAATATATAACATGACTCCACCTCCCCTTCTTTCTCACCTATCCTTCCTAAACATTACATAGTCTGTCAGTGCTAATTTAGCATCTTCTATATCTTTATTTGCCCATGATTCTGTGATACCTATTACACAAGGGTCACTATCTGCTACCATAATGTCTAACTCGTTTTTTACTATGCTCCTGGCATACACATTTAAGTTCGTTTTCCGAAATTATTGGTGAACATTTCTTATTATTGAACAACCTTCGACAAACTGCTTGTCACTGTCAGTGTCCTCCGGTGTTTGGAGAGACCTATCCACTGTTAATAGGGTAGAACATTAGTCATAGGCGACGTCACAAGGTCACAGTAATACAAATGGCTAATTAAGTGTATTCGCAGCAAGAGTTTTTTCAACCATGTTTTCGGAATATTATATTGAATTCATTGCATGTGTCCAACCTTTGGCTTTGCTTAGATATGTGTGCAGTAGGCATATAATAATAATGATTACAAACATCCATCTAATTAATTATAATACTGATTACTTTCTAGGTCAATATAAACTGACAAAATGTTTAAACATGCAATTTGTAAATATAAAATGTTTTATGAAATTCCCATTGAACTACCAAAATAGGACTATTTGTTTATCATCAACTACTTGTCAGCCACTACCAGTGGGGCATGGTGACATAGTGGTTAGAACACCAGACTCTTAATCAAGAGAACCCGAGTTCCAATCCTTATGATGCTGTTTCGAATTTTGGCAATTCGATTCACACCACATTGCTTCGGCTGTATAAATGAGTACTTGATTGTAGACTTTTTCAATGCAAAGAGCCTTTAATAAAATATTTTAGTTTGCATTATTACAAAACGTACAAAGGTTAAACACAACGAAACAGTTAACATGTAACAGCATGAAAACAAATGGAAACTTTCTAAAATATCCCATAATGGTTCATTGTTAAAAAAACACGTTTTTTATAAATAAAAAGTTGTAATGTCAACTCAAATGCTGATTTCTTTTTTGTCACAAATCAGTTCAACATATATATTAAAAAAGTGCATGTTTTGATAATCTTATCCTTATATCACAGTGCATACGAAAATAATGTTGCTTAGTTTTCAGAAACTATCAGGCACATTGTTACTCTACTACATTGCACAAACAAACGTGTATGCTATTCCCCTGAAATAATTATGTGAATGGAACATGTCAACAGACATGTTATCAAACATTTGAATCACACTCTACTGAAAATGTTTCAAATGACAAACCCACAGCCCCAGGTGCGCTGACTAGCTTAACTTAATTACTCAAGGTACTGCAATAGTTGCTCACATTTTGAAGATAATGTTTTCATTAGAATGCTGCACACAAGCATAGAGACCATATTATAAGAACATTTACAAGCTGAAAAGAATACAAACATGAGCAACTAGCTTATCCTAGAAGTTCAATGTTTTTCATCCCATGTATATAATGCTAATCTAGATGAGTCATCAATTCAAACACAGCATTGCAATTCTAATTACACACCAATTACAGCATATAAATTATAATTCCACCTCAAAATTACCAATTGTAGTTATCAATTCCATATCGAAATAAAATAAAAATAATTTGAGTCAAGGCACAGGCTGGCCTCACGATGATACTAAGTGCTGTTTTGGCCCTTAGAATAATATATTTCAATATTGGCATCAATATAGTACTTCAATATCAAAAATACAAATTTGAACTTAAAAGTTTTAATATAAGTAACAACAAAGAAGTATAAGTATTGATGTATCTGTTTCTTCTTCTTTTGTTTGTAGCCATAAATGAAAAATTCATTTAGACATATCCTATGTTACAATTATTGTTATAATCCACTTGGACACTATGTTGTTATAATTCCTGTAGCCATCATGTTTTTTTTGCCTCAAAGATATGGTGAAATCACTCGCATCATCATGGACCTCAATTATCATGGAAAGTGCATTACATGGAGTTATGGAACCACAAACAACAGAAAGCAGTTTTTAATTAATGAACTAATGCCTAGTATTGGGTCCAATTTATGCAGCACAATAATGGCCTAGATATTTATGATAGACTGCACCAATGTGACAGTGACTAGATTCCAGCATTTGTAAAAAAAATATTTTATTTTATTATTCATCTGTTTACATACCAGTACCAGACTCGTTTATATATAATAAATATTCCCTCACAATGAATTATGTTTGATCTGTACTTATTTATTTTAATAACTTTGTGATTTGTGTATTAAGTTCATTTTCTAATGCGACTGCAAGGGATAATAGAAAACTGTTATCTGGTTTCTCCGTGTTAGTCACGCAATGCAGTTACTTTCACTGCAATGAACATTTTGAATAATAACAGTTTTGACATAAGAAATTATGCAAGCTTAATTCATCTAAAAGATGTTTATTATTTACAAGCAATTATTAATAACATATATAGTTCTTGTGGTTATGTATTAAGCCATGTAAAAACAGATTATGCTTAATATAATTACTTGTTTATGTTGTTAAATTTATTTGTGATTGGTTGAATTTCTTTACGTTGGGGCCTGTTTTCGAGAAGCGAAATGCACGCTAATTGAATTCTTTTAAATTGACAAAAGCAAAGAGTACCAACAAAGTGTCAACAATTTTAATATTATTACGCATGAATGATGTTACCATCTCAGACAAGTGATTATTTTGAGATTACGGAATGAGGTGGACGCCGATAAAGGCCTACATATGCAGCAGTTATAGCAACTGGGTGGACTTCGTCAAGTCCGGATGTGAGAAGTCCTGGGCTGAGGTTCAGGCGGATAGTTTTAGTTTTGAGTGTAGGGGATGTACGAGGATGAAGGAACTTGAGGTGGAGTTAGAACAGCTGAATCTGTTCGTTGTGGCAGTGATGGGAAGGGAGCAGGTGGTTTGTGCCAGTGGTTCTGGTGGGAGGGGGGGACAGTGGATAAAGTGGGGGAAGACGACGAAAGAGATGCTAGGGAGAGTTCACCTCAGCCTGGGAGGATGTTGAGAGGAGGTAAGGTGACAGGTCGTAGGGAGACAGGACGGAAGGAGAGGCGTTGTAGGGAGACAGCAGGACGAAAGGAGACGAGAAGGAAAGAAATGGGAGGGAAGACAAATGGATCGAAGGAAAGGTGAGTGGGAGAGTCAGTAGCGAAGGAGTCGGAGGGGGGAGGAGACGATAGTTAAGGCGATGGGAGTGAGGGAGACGGGAGGGAAGGTGTCAGGAGGGAAGGCGACGAAATTACAAAGTGGGTAGATGACGGGTCACCAGTGGATGTTGTCTACTTAGATTTTCAGAAAGCTTTCGATAAAGTGCCACACCAAAGATTGTTACTTAAACTAAAAGCCCATGGCATAGGTAACGGCAATGATGTAATCAACTGGATAGAAAAGTGGCTTACACACAGAAGACACAGAGTAATAGTAGATGGTGAAATTTCAAACTGAAAATTGCAGATGACACAAAACTATTCGGAAAGGTTACAAACAATACAGATAAACAAAGTTTACAGGATGATCTAAATAAATTAGTTAAATGGTCAGAAAAAATGGCAAATGTTATTAAATTTTGGGAAGTGTAAATCTATACACATAAGACATGGAAACATGGACAAAGAATATAAAATGGGGGATGCTGTACTAGGTAGAACCACACAAGAAAAGGACTTAGGAGTAACATTTAGTGCTGACGTGAAAGCTTCAGAGCAATGTGGGATTGCTGCTTCAAAAGGAAATCAAATGATAGGGCTAATTAGGAGAACTATCATGTATAAGGAGAAACAGCTAATTGTACCCCTGTACAAAGCAATAGTTATACCACATTTGGAATATTGTATTCAAGCATGTAGGCCGTATCGTAAAAAGGACATAGACAAGCTAGAAAGAATACAACGAGGAGCAACTAAAATGATTCCAGAATTGAGAGACCTTAGTTACGAAAGTCGGTTATTACAATTTGGTTTGACAACAGTAGAGACGAGGAGACTAAGAGGAGACCAAATAGAAGTGTTTAAAATAGTGAACGGTTATGAGGATGTTGATAGGAATATGCTCTTCAAACTTAAAGAAGGCAGTAGAACCAGAGGACACAAAGCAGCATTATTCAAGGAGCAGTGTAGGTTGGACATGAAAAAGTACTCATTCTCAGAGAGGGTGATAAATGAATGGAACAAACTGCCAAATGATTGCGTTAATGCTAGGAGTGTGAATATGTTTAAAAATAGAATTGACAGATATTTGATAAGGGCGGGGTACACATAGATGAGAAAATTGTTGGACTCTCGATAAGCCAATGGCTTCCTTGTCCACTTGCCATTTGGAACTTGTTGTTTAACAAGATTGACATCCCAAACAACAAGTTCCAGATGGCAAAGTAGACAAGGAAGCCATTGGCTTATCGAGAGTCCAACAATTTTCTCATCTATGTGTAGCCCACCCTTATCAAATATCTGTCAATTCTATTTTTAAACATATTCACACTACTAACATTAACACAATCATTTGGCAGTTTGTTCCATTCATTTATCACCCTCTGTGAGAAAGAGTACTTTCTCACAGAGGCTAACTCGTTTTAAGGGTCGTGCATTGCCTAGCTAAGTATAGATACCAATGCAGCAAAACTTGATTGGAAATAAATTGCGTTTTATTCATGCCATTTGGAGCTTCGTTTATTATTTGGAAGCACATTAATTACATAAACTACAAAAAATGGAGACATGCCAGGTAACTAAGATGAAGATATGTCATGACTTTGAAAAAAACCAGTAATAATAAAAGACATAAAGCACTGCAGGATAAATGATTTTTTATTAACTAGCTCATCGCTGGGGATAAAAAATGACACCCTGGAAATCGTAACTTAGACTTCTGCCTATAGCTACGACTGCAGAGGCTACCAATAAGGTTTGTCCTGATTCAGAGAGCACCGTCAAAGGGCGACTTAAAGTGAGGACTTCTCGGAACATCTTGGAAATGTGTAGTAAACTTAATTAATGAAGTCTCGGCCTCTTTAGTGGTCATAGCATGGGTTCCAATTAGACGTTTTATGGAGATGAACAGCATTTATAGACACATACACTCTTTGTTTGCCAAGGCCTAGATGAAATACCTTTTCAATTAGCTGATTATTTAGATGAAATACCTTTTCAATTAGCTGATTATTTATTAATCTGTATTTTATTGGTACAACCGCTCAGAGGCATACCCCTGCACAAACAACGCATGAACAGTTTTATTTTGTTTGCCATTTTGGGCTAATGTAATTTTGTTTTCATAGAAAAAAGAAGAAGAATTGTTTAACTGACCCATCATACATTTTACATTATATTATTTTTATTATATATCCGTGTTGAATTACAATTTTACATAATACAAGTGTGTACGGTTGTGAGTAAACATGGTATATTTATTGATATATCTCTTTTTGTTTAATACTAATGAGGTCATGGCTTCATCCTCTCATAGTCCTCGCATTATCCAACGTATGATGCATATGTAACGCTTAAAACTCCCTTCTCATTTCATTTAGCCCACTGCGAATCAGGTTCTTTGATGGTTATATATGTAGTGTGTGTGTGTGTGTGTGTGTGTGTGTGTGTGTGTGTGTGTGTGTGTGTGTGTGTGTGTGTGTGTGTGTGTGTGTGTGTGTGCGTGCGTGCGTGCGTGCGTGCGTGCGTGCGTGCGTGCGTGCGTGTGTGTGTGAATAGTTTAAGTAATAACACTTGCAGTATTAAAGAGTGCGTACTTTTGTTAAAATCATCTACAGAGTTGACGTTGATCGTTATATCGCTTAACTTGCCCAAATGCGAATGGCCTTGCCTTTTTCGACGGATTGGGCCCAATCGAATATTAGATATGTTAGATTTTTCGTGAAATGATTCTAAAACGAATCAAAATATATAGCAAAATCTATAATAATCAATCGAGGAAGGAACTGTATAGCTGCCTAATCACTTATGTTTTACGGTCGTCTCGTGTTAGAATAATTTTGTCAAACAATGTGTTGAAGAAATCATTACACAAACTGTTAAGCCCTACATTAATTTTGGTTCGGCCAAAATCGAAATTAGGCGAAGAACGGGCACAAGTGGCTATGCGTAACCCGTCTACGTGTACTATTGTAACAGCATACACTTTAGCAACTCCATCTAACGATTTATGATCAAAGTAAATTCTTTCGACGAATAAAACAAACGCACTCTTTTATTAAACCAACCGCGCATTATTTAAACTATTCGCTCACAAAGCAATAGTTAGATAACATTTGGAATATTGTATTCAGGCATGGAGGCCGTATCGTAAAAAGGACATAGACAAGTTAGAAAGAATACAACGAAGAGCAACTAAAATGATTCCAGAATTGAGAGACCTTAGTTGTGAAAGTCGCTTATTACAATGCAGTTTGACAACACTAGAGACCAGGAGACTAAGAGGAGACCAAATAGAAGTGTTTAATATAGTGAACGGTTGTGAGGATGTTGACAGGAATATGTTCTTCAAACTTAAAGAAGGCAGTACAACCAGAGGACACAAAGCAGCATTAGTTAAGGAGCAGTGTAGGTTGGACATGAGAAAGTACTTTTTCTCATAGAGGGTGATAAATGAATGGAACAAACTGCCAAATGATTGTGTTAATGCTGGTAGTGTGAATAAGTTTTAAAATAGAATTGACAGATATTTGATAAGGGCGGGCTACACATATATGAGAAAATTGTTGGACTCTCGATAAGCCAATGGCTTCCTTGTCCACTTGCCATCTGGAACTTGTTGTTTGGGATGGCAATCTTGTTAAATCTTGTTAAATCACTACATACATGAACACCAACTAACCTGACCGCGGTGGGCTAAATGAAATACGAAGACAGGCTTAAGATGTCATAAAAAATTTCAAATATGGTATGGTGAATGTCAACATTTGGCCCCACGTGTCTTACTCTTGTGCATATTACGGTATGTTAATTTCTTTACGATAACGAGAGGCTGCGATAAAAGGTCAAAGCTATAATTATAAAATGTCACGAATACTGTCATGTACATGGCTTTATTTTTATTATTACTAAGATAATAATGCCATAAATATTATATTAACCTATCTTCTTAATACCCAAATTGGTGAACTAATAACATGGTAAAGCCGGCCGAGGTATTAGCTGTCTTTACAAGATTGTAAATTTATAATCCGTGATGATCACGAATTGTCCGACAGGAAAATACGCACACTTCCCAACAGTGGCGCCACTCGGCGTATCACCACTGCCTCAACTTGATTATAAATTCAAAACAGACAGTTGCAGAGTGACATAACCGCCTGGTTGCCTGGGCAACGTGATTGTTGTTTACGACTTGTTCCGTCATTGCAGCTTGTATATTTATAGGAGCCAATACCTTTAGATATGTAATTCAAAAACAAATATATGTATAATGCTAATGTCTTGGCTTGCTATGTGAGTAATGTTGGTAAAGTGTGGTTTTATACCCTTATTATAACTATTGTTCTTACTGTTTTTATTATTTATATGTATTGTTCTTATATTTTGTTATCAGTCGTGTTACTGGGTCCTCGGACCTGTTGGAACTGAATAGAATACAATACAATACAAAGTCGAACGTGTAAATTGTATTAAAATTGAATAGCAACCTACTGTGACAATAGAAAACAAAAATTTTCAATTTACTAAAATTATTAGGCGTGTGAAGAAAAAATGTAATATATAAAATATAAAGATATAAAACATAAAATGGTCCATTGGCGATCTGCATCCCCCTATACTCGTCCTTGACGACTGATTCATCTCGGACAATCACACGGGGATGCAATTCGCATATGTACCGTTTGACATAATTATCGAACGTTGATGATTCGTACATTTAAACAAGTAAAATCACCCGTTTCCCCGGGGGTGGGGATATTACGAAGGAATATTTGTGGACGCTTGGCGTACAGATTATGTAACTCGTAGCAATGGTACGTACAACGTTATGCGTTTTTCAACCATTGTTATATGATCTACGTCAAACGTCTACCGAATATTTCGTGAAACTGGCACTTGTAAATGATTTTTGATGCGCGGAGATGTCATTGCCATTGCCATTGGCATTGCACTATCAAAACTTGACTTGGTAGTGCAAGGAGTCATAAGCTCTTGCCTTTTCTCCTGTGCAACGCCGGGCAACTACGTTAGTTATGCATAAGTTTATATAAAGGCGAAATGTTGTCATTTTTAAAAGAGGATCCGTGACCATTGACTGCTGTCGTCTATAGAAGGGTTCTACGATTATTTACAAAGAAGTTGTCGTATAAAGAAGGTGCCGTGACCATTAGCAATGACAGATGTCGTTTTAAGGAGGTTCCGTGATCGTAGAAAAAGTTTGGGTATCTAACTATTGGGGCGGTGTTAAAATTTTATTGAATATCTTTATTGTTCTGTCAAGAATATCTGGATTATAATCTGCCACGGAGAAAGGAGTTATTAGCGACGACGGCCTTATGCCCCCGAACGAAATAAAGAGCTAATTTAATATCGGTTTTACTCTGTTAACTAGTTCACTTATCAAAGAGCTCAATCGACCACCTGCTGGAAGAAGTTCATCTCCATAAATCACCTGATTAAAGCCAATAGCAAGATCACCGCGATGGCCTTGTCCTTATTTATCGAGTTTACTGCACACCCCGGCTTTGCTTCTCTTCGTTTTAACGATCACTGCGACCGTGTACGATGATCGTACAAAACAACGCTATTCCTGGATTCTACCGCCGGGCCGGGGTCAGTGTATAATTAATGAAACGATTTTCCACGGATGTTGTCTCGCCGTCTCTGGCTCCCAGTGTAATGTTACATCTCACATATACTCCAGCCTGCCTACTTGCCTGTTTGCCTGCCTGTCTGCCTACCTGCCTGCCTGCCTGTCTGCATGCCTGTCTGCCTGCCTGCCTGCCTGTCTGCGTGCCTGCCTGTCTGCATGTCTGCCTGCCTGTTTGCCTGCCTGCCTACCTGCCTGTCTGCCTGCCTGCCTGCCTGCCTGCCTGCCTGTCTGCATGCCTGTCTGCCTGCCTGCCTGCCTGCCTGCCTGTCTGCATGTCTGCCTGTCTGTCTGCCTGCCTGCCTGCCTGCCTGCCTGTCTGTTTGTCTGCCTCTCTTTCTGTAAGTATAAACTCCTTTTCTTCAAGGTTCGCTTCACTACATTATTTGAATTATGTAATGGACCGGTACCGTTTGATTGGTAAAATAAAAAAGACGAATTGGTTCCGTTAATTGTATTTCTTGACATAAATAATCACAATGAAACATTTAGTCAGAGTACCGCGTGAAGTTTCGAAGAGTGCACTCTCTGTAAGAGGCAAAGAGCAGTTACCTGTAATTGTCATCTGTAAATCCTTCCTTCAGTGGCACACAGTTGAATTTGTCAATTTGCAAAGCGTCTAGTACAGATACAAACATACATACATACATATATACAAATATACATACAAACATGCATACAAACATTCATACAAACATATATACAAACATTCATACAAATATACATACAAACATACATAACAACATTCATACAAACATACATACAAACATGCATACAAATATACATGCACACAAATATACATACATACATACATACATACATACATACGTACATACATACATACAAACATACATACATACATACATCCATACATACATACATACATACATACATACATACATACATACATACATGCAAACATACATGCAAACATACGTACAAACATACGTACAAACATACATACAAACATGCATATATGCAAACATACAAACATGCATACATACATACAAACATACAAACATGCATACAAACATACATACTCACGGTGGATTATAATACGATTATTAAGGGAAGGCAGTGTTAGTTGAACCATATTTCATTCTTTTTGATGTCTAAGGCACAATCATAGTCATAAGTCAACATTGTTTTTACTCACATAAACTATGATTATTATTAGATCACTTTATACCAAAATAATATATCTAGCATGCATATATACTTATATATAGCTGATTCAAATAAGGTTGGTAAGGTGGCTCAACTAACACTTGGTTTGGGGTCAGTTGAGCCACAGTGTAACGTAAGTTGCGTAAATGCTTTATTTATATAATTTATGTAGGCCTTGTACAAACAATTCACAACAACTCGGTCAACACATCTACCCAATGAGTACAACACGTCTCTGACAAGTCTATGCGCTTAATTAATAAGTCGACACACTTAATTCATATAGCCTTATAGGCCAGTTGCAATCAGTGTAACTAACTGATAATATGTTGCCTTGTATGTCCCAATTTGCTCAGAAAAATGAATTCCTTGATGTATTTTGGGGTAAAGAACACTCGTCTTTGTTCTTTAACCGCTGCTCAACTTAAAGAACACTCGTCTTTGTTCTTTAACCGCTGCTCAACTTAAAGAACACTCGTCTTTGTTCTTTAACCGCTGCTCAACTTAAAGAACACTCGTCTTTGTTCTTTAACCGCTGCTCAACTTAAAGAACACTCGTCTTTGTTCTTTAACCGTTGCTCAACTTCACACAGAACGGTCCAAAGCAGGTTAGTAGTATGTTGTACAGTGGTACTTGTGAGGATTGGGTTTGTATGACATTTTAGCGATTGCAAGATTATACGTGACACTCATCTGCAACATTTAGTGCAGTGGTAATCGTTTTCTCTACAACATCCAATCTAACTGGATGTTTTCCAGTTGGATCCACATAAGCAATAGCTTGCCGTGAAAGTTGTCCTTTGCGATAAGCCCATTTAAGTCATGCCACGTTTAAGCCTTGCACAATACCAACGTGTGCACAATACATCATCCTTTGCCATGTCTCTTCTCTTTGACCGTTCCAGCTTATGTTTCTGTGCTGGTTTTCACATTACATTTGAATCATTGAAATATGTTTTCCTTTTGTGCGTGAAGCTCTTTCACTTCAACATCCGGTAATATTATTTTTGGTGTATTTAGTAGTCTAAGGTTGGCTACTTCTTTTACATTCCAGTGGTACAGATTATTGTTTCTTCCTAGTGGAATAGTGTGCATATACTCTTCAGCACAGAAGTTTCCACCAGTTCATGTTTTAGTATTAGCATCTGTATTTTCCTGTCAACAGGCGCATATCTTAACTTTGAACATATGTATATGTTTCATTGTTACTTTGGACAATCTCTATTACCTCATCTGGGTTATCATCAATGATGAACATACTACTTCTATCATGGCGCTGTTGCTTTCTGCTAGTAGTATATTGCCATTGTTTTTGAGTTATTCGTTGGTATGTTATAGTACAATTAAACTGCATACACAATTGGGAACAGTTGATTTCATAAGTAGGTCTACTACTTGTATTCGGGTGGACGAAAATCAGGAGTTTGACGCATCGTTAAAAGGTACAGAATCCTAAACAACGTAGGACAAGTGTACACAATAGACGCTTCCCGTGGCGCCTATGGTACATACTATGACAGTGACGTATAGTTGAAATCGCGTGACATTTTCGACGAATGTACAACACGTAATTCGTGCGATTGATTTTTTTGCCATGCGATGAAAAAATCGCCTATCTTTGCGATCCGACGCTAGCATTGTGATTTCTGCTTAATACAGGTAAGCGTTATTGTTGGTACGCTGTATTCGTTGTTGAAGCTAATTCTTTCGGCCGCTTTCATTTGAAGTACAAGTTGTACATCCGTCGACAATCGATTCCTTGATACATTCCGTTTATACAAGAGCGCCGTCTAGCGATCCAACCGTGCCATTCTGGGTAGTGACTATTACGAGTTGAAGATCCGACATAAAAACCCTTTCTGACTGTCTGAGAGATAAATAACTCGACCTGGCTCCTGTTGCGATGAACACCGTACAAACAGTGCTCTTGTTAATGTATTCCCACAGGCACACTCTACACGGGAGCCGTCCATGCAGCGACCTTCTTAAACTAACGAATTACTCACAATGTGTTGTATTATTTTTATGTTAACAATTGCAGTTATTAATAACAACACTATCTCTTTGATATAGTGATGGCAGCATGTAACGACTCATGTGGATGTATTGTGGCGTGTAAAAGGAACGTTTCATATCGCAGTACGTCTAGACTCAATGAAGTGTTCGCACTATGCACACTGCCTTCGACTAGACGTCGGACGGCCGTGGAGCTCAACAACGCTAATGTCAAACACGTATTGCAGAAGCATGATTAAAATAAGACAATAACTGGCATTATACCAGAACGATGAATCGAGGGTAATCTCTATAACAGTCAGTTTCAGTGGTCAGTCTTGGCAACAGTGCTGAAATCATTTATTTATAATTTATCTCACAAGTGAAATACATTCGTATCGCGCAAAATATTGCTTGACATTACTGTTTAACCTTCAGGGGTAAACGTCAAAGGACACCAACTATCGTGTTGGTAAAACGAGTAATTAGAAAGGTCATACAACTCACGATTGTCCCATGCGATGCAGTCGAACGGTACAGTCGACATGGCGACAAACGGCTCTAATCAAGGAACTGTCTACAAGCTGACGATTGATGTTCTGGTCGCTTCTGTGTCACTAGACTGAATTACCTGGTCGTGTAATTTGACATATGTTCTAGAGTAAGATATACATCCTTTCTGCGGAATCCTCTGTTTGACAGTATCATGTTCAATACATCCATTTCCAGATATTCGCTCTGACCTTGTTCACCTGCTCACCATACTACAGTTAGGAATTCAAGTGACACCAGAACTCCTGTACAACATCCTCCATTCTGTACGGTTCTTGTACCGTTCCTTTCTTAATACATCTTTGAGGCTGGTGTTCTTTTCCTCCAGTGGCTACTGATGTTGTTGTGCCATCGTAATCTGGGCCTTCCTCCCGGTCTCTTCCCCGTCATCTTCATGTTTGCATATAGTGCCACTTTTAGGTCAAAATCATGTTCATATATCATCCATATTTAATAAATTCATGAGGTAGACAGTGGTCCGTCGGGCGTAGTTGTGGCGTTCTGTTGAAAAATAAAGTGAGCGAATTTACTCCAGACTTAATGGCCACATGGTTGGTCCTAATGGCAAGAGCAAACAGTTGGTACATCTCTACCAAGTTGCCGTACTATAACCAGACATGTTCAGATTCATCAGGCTTCATATCTAAGCGTGTCGTAGGAGAAACTTTCATTAACGTGTTGATCTCTGATCTCATTTCTTGGACGTCATAGTCCATGGGCCAGGTATAACCCCCATCCCCCTTAGGGAATTTTCCATAAATTTGTTTTATATGACCTTATATAATAGCAATTTGAAATCTAGTTGTTTGCCACTTGACAATTGCTGCCTGTTCTACAGGGAGTGTCTGGAAGTATTACCAATGAGCTAAAAACGTAACATTGGGGTAGGGATAGATATTTCCGCATAATACATTAAACATTATATCCAACCATGCGAAATGTGGTATATGTGGAAAGATATATTAATTATCTATACGAATATCATCATACCGTAACGTATAAATGTTCTGTTACGTCAATAACACGTCATAATTAGCTTTCAAAGTCGAAAGCAGGGAAGCATAATTTCTGAAGTTGTGCATCTTCAAGAGAATACATTTTACGTATGCTGGAGTACAACTCGTTCGCACGTGAGGATATATATATATTTCTCTATCAGTTTTATTCATATATATATATATATATATATATATATATATATATATATATATATATATATATATATATATATATATATATATATATATATATATATATATATATATATATATATATATATATATATATATATATATATATATATATATATATATGTATGTATATATATATATATATATATATATATATATATATATATATATATATATATATATATATATATATATATATATATATATATATATATATATATATATATATATATATATATATATATATATATATATATATATATATATATATATATATATATAAACGTGAGCACGTATATATATATATATCTATACATATACATATTTCTCTATCAGTTTTATTCATATATAAATATATATTTATGTGAATAAAACTGATACGTTTATATATATATATATGTGTGTGTGTGTGTGTGTGTGTGTGTGTGTGTGTGTGTGTGTGTGTGTCAGTTGGCTAGTGTAGTTGAGTTGTGTTTAAAATCATTATCTCCGTCATTGTAGATGATGGCTACACGTATGTTCTCCTCATCGTCGTCACTATCAGTTGTCAAGGGCATTCTCAGACAGACATCTTTGTATGATGATTTACCATACATACAGCAAACAAACTTCTCCAACTCGGTCTGACTACCTTCAAGAACGCCGTCTGTTTCGCCAAGTGTCCCGAAATCATCCACAAACACGGATGCTTTATCAAAGTCTTTCTGGTTGTGATTTCCACCTCGCGAATGAATGCGCTGGTAGAATCGCACCCAGAAAATGCATGCTATGCAAGCACTGCTGAACACATCAGTTCGCCGTGTTTACTGATGAGGCATTTCATATCCATCAGTCGTCTTTTGTTTGCAAAGCCAGTGTCAAAGTACACGTTCTGCTCTATTCGGTTACCATACTACAGAACACGTCGGTATCGGGCGATCGGACGAGTGATTTTCAATCTTTTGGCAGTTTTGTTGATGGGCTTTTAACGATGTATGCATCCGAAGTTCCTCCTCGTCTTCTTTCAGCTGACTTGATTGAGTTGTCTTTGTAGGTGTAAATTCCGTAGGTGGGACTTCGTTGTAGGGGTTCCCCAATCTAAAATGTTGGTTATTTCTATAACCTAGCTCAGATATGATGTCATAATGACGTCATTCTTCCATAATTTTATATTAACTGTAACACCATTGGAAAGTATATTCAAATACCTGTCCAATGATACCTAATTTGTTATGGTCAGCAGATATGTATTGATAAAATTGACTACTATCTCTCCCTACCCCCGTCCTTACTTTCAAGCTTTGCTATTGACACTGGTTGTATTAAACCACCCAAAAATACAAGATTGCAGCAATTCCCATGTGACAAACAACTGAATTTCAAATGTGTATGTCGTAACCTTCTTAAAAACATTATGGCATAAATTCCCTATGGGGAGGGTTTCTCCTATCTGGCCCATGGACTACTATGAAGCATTGCAAATGTTTCGAAGTGAATACCATACCATTGAATACCATACATACAGCAAACTTCTCCAGCTCGGTCTGACTACCTTTAGGAACGCCGTCTGTCTCGCCAAATGTCCCCAAAACATCCACAAACACGGGATGCTTTACCAAAGTCTTTCATGTTGTGATTTCTACCTCGCGAATGAATGCGCTGGTTGGGTCGCACACAGAAAATGCATGCTATGTGTGTATGTTGTGGTGGTTTAATACAACCAGTGTCAAAGCTGGAAAGTAAGGACGGGGGTAGGGATCGATAGTAGTCCATTTTATCAACACATATCCGCCGACCATAGCATATAAGGTATCGTTGGAAAGGTATTTGAACACTCGTCCCAACAGTGTTACAGTTAACATATAATTGTGCACGAATGACATTAGTATGACATCATACCTGAACTATGTTATAAAAGTTACTCAACATTTAATCCATAGGCCAGACAGGGGAACCCTACAACGGAGTCCCACGTACGGAATTTACGCCACAATGTTTTTAGGAAGTAATAACAGACACTGCGGGTTCAGTGTGTCCAGATCAGATACGCCAGCATCAAGAAATCCAGTTGACTTGACTATTGAACAGAAGATCAATCTCCAAGCGAAGTCCTAAGGAAGGCATCACTGGATTCAGCAGAGACTATCCAGCCTATTACCGATGGTGTATGAGAAGACATGCCAGAGCAGGCTACGTAGAAACCACATTGGAGATGGCAGGTATGGCATGTTCCGAAGAAACGGCACACAAAGACCTTCGGTCAACACAGATCAAACGTAGCGATAAAAATCTTAAGACACTGATAACTGCTTTCCACAAATTCATAAATCCATTTGAAGATCCAAGGAAGATCTGTTTTGAATTTCTTCTGGCGCACGAGCCCAAGCTGAAGTTGCGATTGATATCTTGAATGCTGAAGCAGTTGGCAAAGCAGCATTCAAAACCTTTATCCAGAAGAGTCTTGTTGCCAAAACTATCAAATTCCATGCACCTGTTCCATGGCAGTCCTTAAAGACATTTGGTTCTCTCGAAAAGACCAAGAAACTAAATTCCTCGAAGATAGTCCAAATATCAGCACAACGGAATCTCTTTTGACAGCTGCTAATTATCTCTGAAGACAACAACTTTAGTCTACAGAATGTACTGCAATATCCATTTGGTTAAGTCCTATGGGCTTTAGCTACACCGAGTGGGCTTCCAGTAAAGACAGACGAGGCCAAACTGATGCACAAGCTTAAAGATGATGCCGCGCTGGATCACCATCCTTGCCTTGATGACTTGGATGCATACGTAGTTGACGGGAACGTCATACTGCAGCACACACTGCTCTGTCTCAGACATTTGAAGAGTTGTCTGAGAAAGTGTTCAGCGTGCTGCCCAAGGTGAAGAGGGTGGACTTTGTGACCGACACCTACAAGGACAACTCAATCAAGTCAGATGAAAAAATAAGAGGAGGAACTTGGGATGCATCCCTCGTTAAATGCCCATCAACAAAACTGCCAAAAGAATGGAAATTACTCCTATCAAACAATGACAACAAGACGAATCTTTGTCTGCGGAGACAGCTGTATCTCACTGACATCAGCTGATGGCATCACAGTAGAAAGCACACACACACACACACACACACACACACACACACACACACACACACACACACACACACACACACACACACACACACACACACACACACACACACACACACACACACACACACACACACACACACACACACACACACACACACACACACACACACACACACACACACACACACACACACACACACACACACACACACACACACACACACACACACACACACACACACACACACACACACACACACACACACACACACATAACGGGGGGGGGGTTATACCTGGCCACGGACTAATATCTAACTCGACCTGGCTCCTGTTGCGATGAACACCGTACAAACAGTGTTCTTGTTAATGTTTTCCCACAGGCACACTCTACACTGGAGCCGTCCATGCACCGACCTTCTTAAACTAACGAATTACTCAGAATGTGTTGTATTATTTTATGTTAACAATTACAGTTATTAATAACAACACTCTCCCTTTGATGGATTGATGGCAGCATGTAACGGCTCGTGTGGATGTACTGTGACGTGTAAAAAGAACGTTTCATATTGCAGTACGTCTAGACTCAATGAAGTGTCCGCACTATGCACACTGCCTTCGACTAGACGTCGGACGGCCGTGGAGCCCAAGAACACTACGCTAATGTTATCCAATAACACGTATCGCAGAAGCATGATTAATATAAGACACTAACTGGCATTATGTCAGAACGATTAATTTTAAATCAATTTCAAGTAAGGATAGCTCTCTTCTGCAGCGAAATTGACAGATTCACCAAGATGCAGGCGAGAAATTAGATATTAAAAACAGGCCATTAAAGTTGTTGGGATGTATTACTGATGACGGCGTAGTTCTTTGTACGTGATAAAGATACTTTGCACGCACTGACTTTGCGAGTGAACTACATTGCGTTGTGACACACATTCCTCTACACGGTCAAGGCTAAGCACGCGTTCATCATCATCGCGTCTACTGTCTTAATACGAACACGTACCACGTCAGCGAAATTTCATTAGCGCACACACAATTACGCACGTACGCATAATAAAATACGCGTTTACTGGCACCGCAGTCCACTTTCAGTCATTTACACGCACATTTACGCACACAGATAAATGCTCTACTACGTCGAATGTGTGCATGGTATTGGGATATGCATCACGTAGCAATCGTGCCTTACTATTGCGCCAATACGGAACATTTACGTGCACAAAAATGCTGAACGGAACAATAAGAGAAATACGAACTGCATTACGTACAATCTCAGTTTTAATTCGTATTATGCGTCTGAAAACCTTCGTTTATATGTTCGTTCGTCACAAATGGTTCGTGAAACATGCGTTAAGATGCGGAGAACAAATGTGATCATGAAGGAACGCCTTCGTTGAGAATTTGTTTATTTTCACAATAGTTTCAAGATATAAAATATCATAGTTTTATTCGCACAATTTGCACAAAAATCATGTTAGCCTATAGAGCATGAACTATGTCTATCCTAGCATCTTGACCGCTCAAATATCTTTTTTTAACTGCAACTTCATATATAATTTGACCGTTAGCTTATCTGTTGAAGTTGAATGTTTCAGAACGAATGTAATTTTTGCATTGCACGTAGAGGGAATGTTATTTTACGGGTGTTAATAACATGCCCATAACATGATTGTGTTAACGCCTGACATTGATAAACTTTGTCCACATGAATTGGAAATTGTCGATAGCTGATCGTGAGTATACTGAACGGTCGATATTCCTAAACAGATAACGGTCATATTATAGATTACTAGCCGAGTTGCCCGCCATTGCACGGGAGAAAGCAGTTACGGCAAGGACTCATGACTCCTTGCACTGCCCAGTTAAGTCTTGGTAGGGCAATGCCTATGGCAACGACACCCTCATGTCCCCAAAATCATAAAATCATGTACTACTGCCGGTTTCACTAAGCGTTCGTACCGTACGAAGAAACTATATGGCGTTGTCAACAATTTGAGGTAGCTGCTAACTCCTATTGTTCCGAGTTACGTAATATGTTCGTCAGACGTCCCCTGGGCACGCTTACACAATTTCAGGCATATACACGAGAAACGTACGTAGATGTAGGGGGGGAATACGTACATAGTCACAAACTACTTTATAACATATAATATATAAGAAATCATGGGTGTATTTAAACACATTTGGGCGATGATGTTAGAATATATATATATATATATATATATATATATATATATATATATATATATATATATATATATATATATATATATTATGTAGTGTATAGTTAAATTATATATATATTATATATATATATATATATATATATATATATATATATATATATATATATATATATATATATTATGTAGTGTATACTAAATTACTTAAGTTTGCGCTAAAAAAGATAAGATTTTGTGCATTTAATCCGTGTACAAAGGGTTTTACTTCTGTTATCCATCCAGGTGCGTTCGTACTTTCAGAGAGAGTGGGACGTCTGATCGGCAGGCTAGCTGTTCCGGTTGGACTGCCGCTTCAAGCCGCATTGGAACAACAAATTGTCTGTCTTGCAAATGTGGCTCCTGAAAATGTCGCTGTCATCTAATGCGGTCGCAGACGGCCGATGGTTTAAGGCGGCGGCTAAAGCCATTTCCTTCGCCAGGTCTAGCTAACATGATATCAATTTACCGCGTAATTTTCACTCCTCAGTCGAAATTATAGGGGCTGTCTCTATTCTGAAGTCTAAGTTGTCTATTCAATTACGAGCAGAAACCAAAGTGCCTATATTACTTACACAGCTGCATGTTAACTCTGCTTGAAATCCACGATAATATTCTCGATTTCGATTTAAATGCATACAAGCATACAATTTATGACGTTGGTCGTCCATTATGGTCGGCTTCCACTTCGTCAGTTGTCTCACTGGACAAGTAAGTCTGGTTCGGCGTCAAGTCTTCGGCATGGCCTCTATATGTCCTCCCTGTGGCATCTACATGACCTCCCCATGACATCCACATGGCCTCCCCATGGCATCCACATGTCCTCTCAATGACATCCACATAACCTCCCCATGACATCCACATGACCTCCCCTTGACATCTACATGCCCTCTCCATGGCATCCACACGTCCTCTCCGTGGCATCCACATGACCTCCCCGTGGCATACACATGGCCTTTCAGTGGCATCCACATGGCCTCCCCATGGCATCCACTGGCCTCCCCGTGACATCCACATGACCTCACCATGACATCCACATGGCCTCCCCATGGCATACACTAGCCTCCCCATGACATCCACATGACCTCCCCATGACATCC
Organism: Lamellibrachia satsuma; assembly: GCA_033239005.1. Classification (NCBI taxonomy): domain Eukaryota; kingdom Metazoa; phylum Annelida; class Polychaeta; order Sabellida; family Siboglinidae; genus Lamellibrachia; species Lamellibrachia satsuma. The sequence goes on from BSQZ01000032.1 coordinate 6,959,713, forward strand.
ACATGGCCTATCCATGGCATCCACATGGCCTCCCCGTGGCATCCACATGGCCTCCCGTGGCATCCACATGGCCTCCCCGTGGCATCCACATGGCCTCCCCATGGCATCCACATGGCCTCCCCGAGGCATCCACATGACCTCCCCGTGGCATCCACATGGCCTATCCATGGCATCCACATGGCCTCCACGTGGCATCCATATGGCCTCCCGTGGCATCCACATGGCCTATCCATGGCATCCACATGGCCTCCCCGTGGCGTCCACATGGCCTCCCGTGGCATCCACATG
>BSQZ01000032.1:6967500-7075281 GCA_033239005.1 Lamellibrachia satsuma
ATGCTAATGACCTATACATGTCAATCATGCTAATGACCTATACATGTCAATCATGCTAATGACCTATACATGTCAATCATGCTTAGAAATACACACCGAGTTAAAACACATATCTCTGTTGGGTATATATTGTTTGTTTGTTTTTACCAACTGCCCCTGTATAAATGTGCAACATAAGTGAAAATAGCACTGTTTACAACTCTCATGACCCCACACAGGTTGAGAACATTGAGTACTTCCACAATATGTTCAAAAAATTACAATAACATTAATATTGGAAATTTTTTTAGGCCAGGTACACTTTTTATCAAAATAAAAAAAGATGTTTTGAAAATGTTGATGGGTGCATCTTTAAAGTGCTCTAACATGAAAACTAATTAACGTACAACCATACAACTGATACCATGATGTATCTTAATAATATACCTTTCCAATGATCTTCATGCTACACGATACACATGTCAAATAATCATCTTGCATTAGCGTGTATTCAGCTGTGAACAGGCTTCTGTAAAAATCTGCATAATTGTTTGCAGTTAAAAAAAATTGTAAAAAATATTTTTCATATACATAATAATGCTAATGACCTATACACTGAGGTTTACAAAATGTCTCTGTCGGGTATATACAGTGTTTATTTACATTTTGCCAACGGCCCCTGTATAAATGTGCAAAATAAGTGAAAAATAGCATTGCTCACAGCTCTCTTGCAACCAAAACAATGGATGCACTGGTATGAATGAACCCCCAGACAGGTTGAGAACATTGAGTACTTCCACAATATGTCAAAAAATTACATTAACATTAATATTAGTAATTTTTTTAGGCCAGGTACACTTTTTTAATCAAAATAGAAAAATGTGTTTTGGAAATGTTGACGGGGGTATCTTTAAAGTTCTCTAACATGAAAAATAATTAACATACAGCCATACAACTGATTCCATGATGTATATTAATAATATATCTTTCCAATGATCTTAATCCTACATGGTACACATGTCAAATATTCATCTTGCATCAGCATGTCTTCAACTGTGAACAGGCTTCTGTAAAAATACATAATAGTTTGCAGTTTAAAAAAAATCTTGTAAAAAATATTTTTTACATATATAATAATAATAATTACCTATACATGTCAAACATGCTTAGAAGTAGACACTGAGTTTTAAAAATGTATCTGTAGGGTATATACTGGGGTTGTTTTTTTTACTTTTTACCAACCGCCCCTGTAAAAATTTGCAAAATATGTGAAAAATGGCACTGTTTACAGCTCTCTTGCAACAAAAATAATGGATGCACTAGTTTGCTTGACCCCCACACAGGTTGAGAACATTGAGTACTTCCACAATATGCCAAAAAAAAATACATTAACATTAATATTAGTACATTTTTTAGGCCAGGTACACTGTTTTGAAAATGTTGACGGGGGGTGTCTTTAAAGTGCTCTAACATGAAAACTAATTAACATACAGCATACAATTGATACCATGATGTATCTTAATAATAGACCTTTCCAATGATGTATAATCCTTTGCAATAACTTAGTTATCTCAAAATGGTCTAGCATAGCTACATATATACTGGTCGGTGTAGTTTTCGGCCTACTTAGTAGAATATGCCGTTTAAAAAAAATCTGAAGAAATTTGCCTTTTCTCAGACCATATAACTAATATGGGTAAAGGTGCATTAATCTGGCCGAAAGTATTAACGCTATTAAATTACATTTTTACCAAATTTTTCGATGCTAATGTGTTCTTTGCATCACTCCCCATCGGATCAGGTACAAAATGGACGTATATTTGTATATTTATATTTTATGTATATTTATAAAAAAATATTGTGTTTTAGTGCCCAAAACAACGCTATACCAGCAATAGCCAGTGTTGTTAATATGGCGATCATCCGAAATATGCTGTAACAATATCACGGTGGCATCAGAACCGGAAAGGCGATTTCACTGTCAAATATTTCGTACCGCAGTGTAAGAAAATACGAAAAATAGAAGAAAAAGTGCAATTTAATGTTACGAAAAACTCTAAAAATCTACAATTAATGTAACTAATGGTAAAAAGCCCCAAAAAATCGAACCGGACAGGTGATTTTACTGACAAATATCTTGTACGCAGTCGAAGAAAAAAATAGAGTTCAATTTAATTTTGAAAATCCAAAAAAAATCCACCGACAAATATCTCGACCAAAAATATAAGATAATGTAAAAAAAAGCAAAGACATTGCATATATATAAAAAATAATTAAAAGTTCACATATCGTGCAAATGTCTTTAAATCTTATTCGTAAGTCATAAACAAGTATCTTGCTTGCCCAAATCACACAATTCAGTAATAAATAGAGCAAAGAGGAAACTCTAGAGACAGTTCGGCATGACGCTACCTCTGTTCGTCACGTACCTGGAAGAGTTCCTGTGGATGCAGCAGCACAGGAACCGCCAACGATGTCTCTCGTCATGTGCATTCGAGACCAATACCCATGAACAAATGCTTACTAGCAGTGAACTTCGCCCAGCAGTCGCCAGAAGACACAGAACGGCTCTTTTCAGAGCCAACCATACTTTCACAAAAGAATTGCTACATTGGGTGTGATCGATGTCTAGGTTTCAATAATTCCCTTGTAGATATCAATTTAATGAAAATATCTCGATAAATGTGGTCCTCGAAATTCACCATGGCTGCAGTTTCCAAAATGACAATATCTTTTTGTAGTGAAATGTCCAATTTTCCTCATGATACGGTCCAAACATTAGTAATGTCAAAAATAAACACTTCAATGTCCCCTGAAGAATTATTTATTACTGAATTGTGTGATTTGGGCAAGCAAGACACTTGTTTATGAGTAGAATTTAAAGATATTTGCACGATCTGTGAACTTTTATTAATTTTTTTATATATGTGCTTATTTTAATATTTTTTTTCAAGATATTTGTCGGTGGATTTTTTTTGGATTTTCAAAATTAAATTGAACTCTATTTTTTTCTTAGACTGCGTACAAGATATTTGTCAGTGAAATCACCTGTCCGGTTCGATATTTTGGGGCTTTTTAACATTAAAATGTCGATTTTTAGAGTTTTTTGTAACATTAAATTGCACTTTTTCTTCTACTTTTCGTATTTTCTTATAATGCGGTACAAAATATTTGACAGTGAAATCGCTTTTCCGGTTCTGATGCCACCGTGATATTGTTACAGCACATTTCGGATGATCGCCATATTAACAACACCGGCTATTGCCGGTATAGCGTTGATTTGTGCACTAAAAGTGCACTCAAACGCAATATTATTTACAAATATACGTCCGTTTTGTACCTGATCCGATGGGGAGTGATGCAAAGAACACATTAGCATAAAACAAATTGGGTAAAAATGTCATTTAATAGCGTTAACAATTTCGTCCAGGTTAATACACCTTACCCACCTTTACCCCTCCCCATCTACTACAACACGCTGTCTTCTGTCAGCCAGCCATTGTTCTATCCAGTCAGTTATGCCATCCCTGATACCATGGGCTTCTAATTTAATTAGTAATTTTTGATGTTTCACTTTTTGTCAAAAGCTTTCTGAAAATCTAAGACTTGAGTAGATAATAAAAAATTATCTACTGGCGATCCCTTGTGTACCGTATTCGTGATTTGAGCATATTATGAACGTCTGCACTAGATCTTGAATTTTTATTTTTTTAGGTCATCTTTCGCAACAAATTCCTATCCTTGTGGAAGATATAATTTTATAACCTCATCATGCCATCATGGCACATGTTATTGTTATTGATATGTGCATACACCTGGGTTGAAGCTAACACCCTAGAAGCAGGATCTGTGGCTAGTCCTTAGGTTTAGCCTTAGGCAATTATGAACATGCACAGTTCAGTTGGGCCTTGATTCAGATACAAAAAGGTTATCTTTTACTTAAAACTCCCCCTTAGTTTGATTTTTTTAGCTCATCTCGCTTCATTCTCATTTCTTGAAAAGTAAAACCTATCTAGTATAGACAATGACAGGCTAGTTTGTTTGTAGAAATTTGTTATTTACTTTTGATGGAATCATTGGACAAACAATTAAATTATGTTACACTGGGCCCAATTGAAATTTGACAAAAAAGGCTTCTGGGTCTACATAATGCTATAACATAAGGATATTCACTTTTCCTAAGTTATGCGTTCTAATGATCAAAGTAATTTCTTTCGATGATTTTATAAAAAAATCATATAATCAACTGTGCGTATTACAGAGTTACTTAAAAGTAAACAATTCTACATGTTTCTTCAGATTTCTCAGGACTAGCAACACAACACAGTATTCTCAAATTTGTTTTAGATAAATTCATTTACTGATTATAATATTTTAACACATTGTATTGAAACTAGTGGGTAACTATCCACAGGGAGATTTGTTGATATCAGTTCAGTAGCCAGCTTGACTATCATAAGGTATGATGCTTATATATATATATATTGTCATCTGGGAACAATTTTAGTGCTCTAAGATTTCTCCTCTAGCCACCAACTTAACTTCTCTGGGATTTTGCACCATAAACCATTGTCAACTAGTTGTCATACTTGAACACAACTCTAAAAACATACTTTATTCTTGAAATGTGGTAGTTAGATAAGTTAAAGCAACTGAGGGACAACTGATCAGTAACAACAAAAGGATGCCTTTATTCAAAATTGTCAGTTAAATTATTTAATGAATTTTTTAGTGGATGTAACGAGTGTGTCAACAGTAGACTTGGAGCTGTTTGATCGGACAATGTCAGACATCGTTACGGAGTGTTGCACGGGATCGGAATGTGATGCAACGGCACCAAGCACCCATCCCACTCCCCCTGCCATGCCCCCAACACCGTCTGCCCAAACCGTATCCTTGCAATGGCTCCTCGACAATGTTGACAACATGATCGCAGAAGTTGAGTCATGTTGCTGTCAGGATAAAATCAAAGCGAATGATTCATCAGTGTCAGTGGTGACGATAAAAGGCACCATTGATACAACAAAGAGCACCACTCCTCTGGACAAATCAGAAACAGGTGCGCTTTGTAACCATTAAACGTACAACTCATTCCTGTAGTCGTTTTACGCTAATTGTGACAATTATTTAACATTTGAAAGATCAAATGATAGGATCGAGTTCATACTGACTTGTTTTCATATGAACAGAGTAATTTAATATTATTGTCAAATATTTATAATCCTACCCGATATATCATATGCTTAATACTCCCTCCTGAATTGATTTAGCCAATCGAAAATCAGGTTCGTTTATGTTCAAATGCACTATATGTATTGTGTGAATACTTTAAATAACATATGGAATTGATTAAAAAAAAGAGTGGGTACTTTTGTTAAAAATAAATAAAAAATATTTTATTAAATTAATTTTTTTTTAATAACACATGGAATTGATTTAATAAGAGTGTGTACTTTTGTTAAAAATCATCAAAAGAATTTTTAATTTTTTGCACAATTTCGACTGGGCCATGTTGAAAATAATTTAGCAGTTTATCCGATGATTTCTTCAAAACTAAATTACACATATGAACAAATGAGCAGGCAATTTGTAATGAATACTTGATCTATAGGTTTTATTTATCAAGAAATGAAAAGAGAAAAGCGAAAAAAATTTAGTTGAGGAAGGAGCTGATACAAATTAGTTTTTATATATAATACTTGACCTTTTCATGTGAAACCGAACGTATCGATCTTGGTGCATGTAGCTCCTATAACTCTCTTCATAGATCATACTGAACCTTTTTTAATAACTATGTTTTATTATTTTTGTATTGTTTTAGTTATTTGACCTGCATTGATGCTGTAAGGATAGTTTATATGTGTATGTGCATTGTGATTATGATTTCATTGTGAGCTATCAAAATCAAAACAACTGCCCGCATGCATGCATGTGTGGGTAAGTGTGCACATGCAGTCAAGACTGAACTGATTTGTGTGCACTGTTATCACAGCAATGCCTTACATGACTTAAATGAGAGCAATGTGTTGTAGAACAAACAGGACAATGGTGTTACATGTGCAACAGCGCAGCTACGAATGAGGAATGCAATGAAGGAGACCTGGTGGAATGTGAAAGTAATGAGGTGCGTTATCCATTTACACCCTCCTCTGGTTCCACATCATATTTGTCAACTCCTACAATTTACCCATAAATCATAGAAGTTTTCTTAAATTTGATGGTCTTATGGGTGTGAGAGACATTCCTTATGATTTTGTTAATTTTGAACAAGATTTTTTGTATTACGGGATATGTTTGTGACCCTCAATTCAAAACACTGCATCCAGATGAGCGAGCTCCTTAGTGTGCGAGGTAAACCATCAGGAATAATTAATCGTGTAAGGGTTCATTTGCGGTCTTATGTATCTCTGTTACCACCAGGCTGTTGGTTCAGTTCTGAATTCACCGTATATAACTGAACTATTTCATGTGGGGTGCGGTGGCATTGTGGTTAGAATATCATACTATAGTCTTTGTGCAGTGATTGCATCAAGGCTGAATGCTTCCCAGAGAAGTCCATTTGGTGTTGGAATGAACAGGTCTGCCAGGGGGGTGAAATGTAAAGTGCTTTGAACGGTCATACAGACTGGATACCGACCTATATAAGAACTTACCTTTACCCAACCTTCGTCACTTGCAGGAGTCCTGTCAGTCGGAGCTGCGACACAGCAATGGTATGGCTCACATCATGAAAGGATGTAAGCAGCTACAGGTTTGTGAGAACAATGCAGCTGGCAATGTGAATAACTGTCTAGGACAGAATGACCAGTCGTACTGCGTGTACTGCTGCCAGGGCTACGGCTGCAACAAATATCTGCCTGCCAATCCTGTCGACAGTGAGTCTCTACCGCTGTGTCACTTTACTGTTCATGCAGTCCCTTAGCAAAAAAATCTGTAGAATTTTTATAAAATATTCCATAGAATTTTTGCAGAGACATTTTTGTAGAATTAAGAAAATATTCTATAGAATTTGTTATAGAATTTTCTATAGGATTTTTTATAGAATATTCTAAAGGATTTGGGCAGACGTACAAGCTTCATATATAAATGGTTTCATAAAAATCTTTACATAATAATAAATCTACATAATTTTAATAAGTCAGGTGTAGATGGCTTCACAAAGTCTGTATAACAAGTTTATTTGATTTACAACCATAGAGGTTGAAAACAGCTAAATAGGGAATAAAACCAATATTTGTAGCATGAATTGTATTACCGGGTAGAGACAGTTCACCTATTAACATAGAGTGTACTAATGGGAGGGCGTCAAGGCGTGCGTACTAATTAAAATTAATGTCAGTAGCATGTGAAATATGACCACCATTACGTCATGTGTCATGCAGCGCCATGTGGTGAACTATTACGGAACTACTATTGCTTTACAATCTGGAATCTTATCAACATTTTAAAGTACTTATTCAGGGAGGGGCAGGGTTCTGAGAATTAGCATGTTTTGTACAAATAGGAAAACATCCACAATTGGGAACGGCTCCTTAGTTTTGCATGTCTCGTTTTAGTTGGAACAAAGCCACCGGTCGATCAAACACCAGCAGTGGGTCTGACTACAACTTTAGACCCTAATAACTCACTGACACCAACAACAACTACTACTACTACTGCTACTACTACTCCATGTAACTCCAACGAAGAGCACGGTGAAGAGTACCACTGTCGTAACCAGTCCAGGGATCACAACAACTACTACGGCGAAAAGCACCACTGTGGTGACCACTCCAGGCGTGTCAACAAGTTTGACTCCAGCCACCCCAGTGACCGGTCAGAGATACTTTCCTCTGTTCTTGATATCATGGATGATCTTCTGCCAAAACTCCAGAACTGCTGTGGTTTCGATAAACCCAAAACTCAACGTTGACTACACCACCAAATAATGATGGTAAGATTCTTCTTATTCGTAATAATTTCATCAGTCAGGGAGGTGACCATGCACGCTGTTGTTTCTGGTTGAATGGCTGTCCAGCTTCACTGTAAATTTTCTGGAATTCCTTGGCTTCTAATCTGTAGAAAAATAGTACTTGATCATCAATGGTGGTTTGTTTGATCAACTTACCCTTTTATCATTATACAATGCTAGTAACTGTATTTGTGTCATTTTGTCATTTCCCTTTGATCATCATGTTTATACTACTGCTCTTGAGATTTTGTTCTAAGGAAATATAAAAATATTATTGCGTAGGCTTTTGGAATATATAAAAAAAAACAGTAAGGCTTTCTTTTATTATATGATGCTAAAAAATGTGATGTTGATTCAAAATTTTTTACACTAAGACAGTCCGCAACTACATATTATTTTAATGTGTAACCATATCGACATTCATGATACAATATATCGCTCGACATTCATGTGACAATGTCATCACCCCACATTCATGTGACAATTTCTTCATCCAACATTCACATGACAATGTCATCACCCAACAGTCATGTGACAATGTCATCAGCTATTGTTGATGTGTCAGCGTCATCAAGTGACGTTCATGTATCACCGAACAATCATGTGTGAACACCTGTTGATGTGAGAGTGTCATTTGATGTTTCTAAATCATTTTTGTCATCTGTAGAAGTCTTCTGTCATCATGGTGTCAGCCCACTTCGTGACGTGTTTGTCATTCTAGGTCCAGCAATTCCGACTCTGACCACAACACCAGGTGTCACCCCGGACAGTCAGACGGAGTCGCTGACTGTCATTCTTGACCTCATGGGGCATCTTATGCCTCAGGTCAAGTCTTGTTGCTGAGGTAACAACCAAACAACAACAACAACTGTTGGTAAGATCACATTTACAATTATTTCATCAGCACATAAAGCTGCCTTTTGATTTTACGTTCATTTCGTTTTCGTTGTCTGTAGCCCACCTCTACATACATTGACATAAGGCTGTCTGTAGCCCACCTCTACATACATTGACATAAGGCTGTCTGTAGCCCACCTCTGCATACATTGATATAAGGCTTTCTGTAGCCCACCTCTACATGCATTGACTTAAGGCTCTCTGTAGCCCACCTCTACATACATTGACATAAGGCTGTCTGTAGCCCACCTCTACATACATTGACATAAGGCTGTCTGTAGCCCACCTCTACATGCATTGACTTAAGGCTCTCTGTAGCCCACCTCTACATACATTGACATAAGGCTGTCTGTAGCCCACCTCTACATACATTGACATAAGGCTGTCTGTAGCCCACCTCTACATACATTGACATAAGGCTGTCTGTAGCCCACCTCTGCATACATTGACATGAGGCTGTCTGTAGCCCACCTCTACATACATTGACATGAGGCTCTCTGTAGCCCACCTCTACATACATTGACATGAGGCTCTCTGTAGCCCACCTCTGCATACATTGACATAAGGCTTTCTGTAGCCCACCTCTACATACATTGACATAAGGCTCTCTGTAGCCCACCTCTACATACATTGACATAAGGCTCTCTGTAGCCTGCCTCTACATACATTGACATAAGGCTGTCTGTAGCCCACGTCTACATACATTGACATAAGGCTCTCTGTAGCCCACCTCTACATACATTGACATAAGGCTGTCTGTAGCCCACCTCTACATACATTGACATAAGGCTTTCTGTAGCCCACCTCTACATACATTGACATAAGGTTGTCTGTAGCCTGCCTCTGCATACATTGACATAAGGCTTTCTGTAGCCTGCCTCTACATACATTGATTTAAGGCTATTTGTAGCCCGCCTCTACATACATTAACATAAGGCTATTTGTAGCCCACCTCTACATGCATTGACTTAAGGCTATTTGCAGCCTGTGTGTACATACATTGACTTAAGGCTATTTGTAGCCCGCCTCTATATACATTGACTTACGGTTATTCATACCTTTCAATTTACTGATCTTTCGATGATCTAACAAAAGTGCACACTCTTAGTTTTATGAAACAGACTGTGAATGAATTGTAGAGGCAGCTTTGATTAGGATAGTAACTATACATATCTGTTTTCTTTCCAAACACTTACTGGATTTCTGAATAATGTTTTCCCAATGGTAACAATTTGACATAAAAAACAGGTTCAATGAACATATGATATTGTCACTTTGCTTATTCGTTTTCAGCTGCCCCCATGCTGCCTGACATCTCAACAGCAAGTAGGCATTGCAGCATCAAATCATCAATTCATGAAGGATACAAGCACCAGAGCCGAACATCTAATCTATTTAGTATTGGCTTCAGCATCCTAGTTCATTGTGCACATTTTTTTTTAGTTTTAATGAACTTATCTGACAAACTATGAAATTAACTTTGGTTCTGCTTAGCCAAAATTCGATGAAAAAAGAGCAAAAGTACGTATAGCACCTCTGTAATTATACTATAACATAACACTATTCACTCGTTTGCAAATTACCTGATGATCGTAACAAAAGTGTACGCTATTTAATAAAACCGATTGTTTGTATTAATGGGGTAATTAAGGCACGTCTAGTGATCTATTGCAACATTTAAGAACTTAAGAGAATAGTGTAGGCAGATTTTGCATCATTCCCCACTGAACTGACATTCCTGTGGTTTGCTATATGCACTTGAAGCTGATAGAAAGTACCCCGTAAAATAACATGCTTACAGGTTAACCCACTACAACAACAAAGCCAACGACTACAGGTCAACCCACTACAACAACAAAGCCAACGACTACAACTGTTGCTATCCCACAAGAGAAACAGTCCCACCTCTGTCCATCAGTGTCAGACTGATTGGTCTTGTATTCATCAAAAGCCTGGTGAACAAGTTATCTCCTGCCTACAAAGAACTCAAAGCAGCTGTTATAAACGTGGTACGCATATCCACTTGACCACTTCCTTACCCACAGTGCTAGCTCAGAGTCCCTTATCAAACTGTTTGTTAAGATTAGGTTACAAATGTGAAATAGTGCACCATTTATAAATAATATTTGTTCTATTAAAGAAATTGTTATGCCTTTTGGAGTCTACATTTATTTTACTCTACAGATCTTTCCAGATCTTCTTGGTCCCTTCGTCAGCATCAGACTGAACTACTCTCCAGCTCAGTTTGATGCTGACTAAGAAGACCTAGAAGGTCTCGAAAACTCCATCAAGCAATCATGACTGTAAGAGGTAGCTAAATTTCCTTTAATGTGAATTTTGTAACAGTAAAGTCTGGTAACAACTTACGTGCTAATATTTGTCCAGTTTTATTAAATATTTATTGTGTAGTAATGTATTGTTGAGAAATTGTAAAACTGATTAGAGGCATTGGTTTTGACATACTTCTGAGCTCAGAAATTGTCTTTATTGTATTGTTGCTCTCCTCTTTGTCCCTGAAGGCCATATTGTATTGTATTGTATTGTATTGTATTGTAATGTTAATATTCTGTGGAACTACTGCACCACGTATATCAAAGCCATTTTGTTTCATATTATTACTATAAAAATGTTGCATACAGAATGGAATATAAATTTTCATGTCAATTATTACATAGAAATGTGTTTTAAGAGCAATATCAATGGTTCTGTTTAGCTGATGGAAGCTGTATTGAAGTTGCTTGGACAAATCAACTTCAACATCATTAATGTTGAGTTCAGGTAATTTTTGTCCATTTAACAAATATTGTTAATTGTCGTTACCTTGAATCTATGTAACTTGTCATTCATAATCATTTGGTTGAACCGACTTCCATGTTGTTTATCTTGGGTAAATATTGTTTATTTAAAAAAGGGGCGATATGGCAGCTAGAATTATATTTTTGAAAAATTACTGAAAATGCGTTTCCTCTATATATCAATAGCTTTTATGTTTACAATCAATAAAGTTCACTTTATTAACAAGGATGTATCTCTAATTTATTTTTAGTCATGGATAAAGCTTGCATCTACCATGAAATCAATGCCATTATTCAATCTTTGATGGCCATTTATAAGAAATGACATTTTGGCAACGAGAAATTACGACACTCTGGAATTTAAAATGATACGTCCATCTCGTTTGCATTGTTGTGTTCACCTGCATATTCTCTAAGCATTTTCTAAAACATGTTTGCAATATCTTGGGGATAGTGTGTAAAAATGTGTTGATAAATGTGGTATTTAGAATATCATAACTTTGAAAATTCAGAAGAAAAATATTCATAATGTAGGAATTTTTTTTAGAACTTGTAGAGTTAATTAAGCAAATGGTGACTGAAAGTATTATTATAAAATAGCCATTAGTTTTTTAAGTGTTATATTTTACATGGGCTATAGTTCCTTCATATTTTGTTTGTTGCCATGGAAATGGATCAGACAGAAAAAGTTCAAGATATGTTTTAACCAGTAAGACCCACTCTACAGTTTGGGCATAAAACATTGCACTAACTATGTAAATTAAATCACACAGAGATGCCATGTCTCCCCTTGAACCTGCTTCAACAGTTCATTTAGCTCATTGTGAATCAGGTTCATTCACGTTCAAATGTGTAATGTGTGAATAGATTAAGTAATAGGCACAGTCAAATAGAGTGCATAAATTTGGTAAAAATTAATGAAAGAATTGACTTAGATATTCTTCACATCGGGTAACTTGCGAATAGATGAGGTACACATAGCCCTTTTTGCCGTTTTTCCATTGAATTTCAGTTTGGCTGAATAAAAATTAGTTTAATAGTTTGTCCAGTGATTTCATTACAATTAAATAAATTAAATTTTCACAAACGAGCTAGCACGTCTTGGTTGATGTCAGATTGGTTTATTTCTGTATGAAATGAACCTGAAGCGCGATGAGGGAAAAATTTAATCACGCAGGCAGCTTTAATAAAGGTTGTCTGTTTTTTATTGTGCATGTGGATATTTTGATGTAGAATTGGTTCTTCAGGTCTGGCAGCGTTGTGGTGGATTACAAGGTGGTCGTAGAGAAACACAAAGCATCTGAAACACGTGATGCTATTCTAAACAGCATCAAAACTGAAGGAAGGAACGGAATATTCGGGAACTATACTGTGGATGTTGGGTCAGTCATTGGGGCAGGTAAATGTGGCAAATTGTTACTCGTCACAAATGTATGGGAATCGACCCAAGTAGAAGCTATGGTCATTTCTTTCTGTCCACGTTGGGTCTGTATGTAGGGGCTAAATACAGATTAATGGTGCAAGTAGACATGGAGGTTTGTATGTAACATGCTATAATTGGTGCATGAAAAGTTCCTGTTGCATCCTTTGGTACATCCACAGGATATGGCCTCAGTCATCTGCAGTGGGCAGGTATGTTGTGTTGATGCCACTGGGTCAAGCTTGCCATTGTCCAGAACCCACCCATATTCTTCATACAGTGGGATGATGGGCTTGCAGGCATGAGCACTCTTATCTATCATAGTTGCATAAACCGCATATGTCAAATGCAGAAGAAAAGCATATTATGTTGGTGGTATCAGCTTCAACAGCGTTGACTTGTTGTTCAGAAACTTGTATTCTGGTGTGATGTGATCCTGGTCTTCAGTGGCGAAGTTCTCCAATGCAGAGATGTCTGTTGTCTCGCTGCAATTCAGCCACACCTTCTTACCAGAAAAGCATGAATAGCTGGTTGTATCTCATCCATTAAGGCTGTGAAGGAAGGGAAGTGAATGACATTGTGCAGGTCCCTGTGCAGCACACATCTCATGGATGGGTAGTTATCTGATGCAGTTCGAAGTTTTCGAACCAACAGTTCTGACAGATCTTTCAAAAATGTAGAAGCATAATACACGCATATGACAGTGTCGTTTGCATGGATTATCACTCATTCCGTGTCTTCATTCTGGACACAGTGTGAAAAATTACTACTGGTGTCTGCTTCCAGTTGAGTGTACTCAAGGTCAGACACATCTGTGACTGAACGCTGTGTAGCCAATATGCTCTTACTTTCTTCCTTGAAGTCACCGCCAAGATACAGACAACTCAAACCCATGGTTGGTACTAGCTGCTCTTCCTTGCTCGGTGTCTCACAGAGAAAGCTGAGAAGTCCCGCCTTGTTGGCTGACACAGAGAGGAACTCCTGTGGGTCACGAGCTCTGTACTGCTCACTTACCTCAGACAGCCTCGCTGGTCGTGACAAGGCATACATGTGCTGCTGCACGGACGATTTGAGGCTTCCAAAACTACCAGTCACAGCGGAAATGTACGAAGCTTATACCAGCAGGAACATCTTTAATAAGATTATTGTAGCTTCTTACAATGGCTCCCAATGTTTTACAATTTGTAATAATTGTCCCACAAAATTTAATAATGGCCCTGTTATGACTATATATTCAATGCATTGCATCTTATCATACGCAGGTTAAGATACAGGGAGGCTTACGAACATGCATAGCAATTTTGTGCCATGGCGCCTTCTTGCGAAACGTTTTTTTCTCATTTGATAATCATTAGTATTTAACTCCAAACAATAGTTCTAACGATTTGTTTGCACTCACTTAATGATATAATTGTTAGTGATTTAGAATGTTTATCTCTTGGGCAAATGTATAATGTTTGTAAAAATGGTATATTCTTAGTTTAACAGAAACAGCATCAACCAGTATACATCAACTTGGCAGAACCTCGGTTTCCATGCTATAATCATCCAATTTACGGTGATTCTAGGTGTTTACTGCACTTAACTAATACTTAACTACTTTTGGGGTGTTTATAGCACTAACCCGTCCATATTTGAGTGTAGACAAATGTCCGTGAGCTGCTGTTATCGCCCCAAAAAGTGCAAAACATTCAGTCAGATAGGGTCAGGGTTGTTTGATTTAAATCATTGACCACTGCAGTCCCACCATCATAGTAACATCACCAACACAGTCCAACCATCGAAATACCCCGACCACCGCAGTCCCACCATCATAGTAACCTCACCAATACAGTCGAACCATCGTAATACCCTGACCACCGCAGTCCAACCACCGTAATACCCTGACCACCGCAATCCCACCATCATAGTAACCTCACCACCGCAGTCCAACCATCGTAATACCCTGACCACCGCAGTCCCACCATCATAGTAACCTCACCAACACAGTCGAACCATCGTAATACCCTGACCACCGCAGTCCCACCATCATAGTAACCTCACCACTGCAGTCCAACCATTGTAATACCCTGACCACCGCAGTCCCACCATCATAGTAACCTCACCAACACAGTCCAACCATCGTAATACCCTGACCACCGCAGTCCCACCATCATAGTAACCTCACCAACACAGTCCAACCATCGTAATACCCTGACCACTGCAGTCCAACCATCGTAATACCCTGACCACCGCAGTCCCACCATCATAGTAACCTCACCAACACAGTCCAACCATCGTAATACCCTGACCACCGCAGTCCCACCATCATAGTAACCTCACCAACACAGTCCAACCATCGTAATACCCTGACCACTGCAGTCGAACCATCGTAATACCCTGACCACCACAGTCCCACCGTCATAGTAACCTCACTAACACAGTCCAACCATCGTAATACCCTGACCACCGCAGTCCAACCATCGTAATACCCTGACCACTGCAGTCCCACCATCATAGTAACCTCACCAACACAACCCAACCATCGTAATACCCTGACCACCGCAGTCCCACCATCATAGTAACCTCACCACTGCAGTCCAACCATTGTAGTACCCTCACCAACACAGTCGAACCATCGTATTACCCTGACCACCGCAGCCCAACCATCGTAGTACCCTCACCACCGCAGCCAAATCATCGTAGTGCCCTCACCAACACAGTCCCACCATCATAGTAACCTCACCACTGCACTCCAACCATCGTAGTACCCTCACCAACATAGTCCAACCATCGTAGTACCCTCACCAACACAGTCCAACCATCGTAATACCCTGACCACTGCAGTCGAACCATCGTAATACCCTGACCACCACAGTCCCACCGTCATAGTAACCTCACTAACACAGTCCAACCATCGTAATACCCTGACCACTGCAGTCCAACCATCATAATACCCTGACCACTGCAGTCCCACCATCATAGTAACCTCACCAACACAATCCAACCATCGTAATACCCTGACCACCGCAGCCCAACCATCGTAGTACCCTCACCACTGCAGTCCAACCATCGCAGTACCCTGAGCACCACAACCCAACCATCGTAGTACCTTAACCAGCACATCCCAACCATCGTAGTACCTGACGTTTAACAAAATAATCAGGCCTATTATAGCGGGGTTGGGAAATACATCCTCGTATTACCAGTGGTTTCTATCGACACCAATGTAAATAAAAAATATACAGTCAGATGTATATAAACACAAACAACTCCACACACGCACAAACACACGCACACACCACTGCATACAAACACCCTCCACTGCTCTGCACTGCATTGTATAATAATGCGCGCGCGTGCGCGCGTGCACACACCACATGCGCATGCATGCGCGCGTGTTCAGAAAATCAAGTATGTTAATATTTATTATGTATATGCGCTGTGTCTCGCTCGTAGACTCACTGTGTCTCACTCACATATACACCTTGTCTCACTCACGTACGCACTGTGTCTCACTCACACACACACCGTGTCTCATTCACATACACACCGTGTCTCATAGAGTCAACTTGTCTCACTCACATACACACCGTGTCTCATTCACATACACACCGTGTCTCATAGACTCACCGTGTCTCACTCACACACACACCGTGTCTCATTCACATACACACCGTGTCTCATAGAGTCAACTTGTCTCACTCACATACACACCGTGTCTCACTCATAGACTCACCGTGTCTCACTCATAGACTCACCGTGTCTCACTTGTATACACACTGTGTCTCACTCATAGACTCACCGTGTCTCACTTGTATACACACCGTGTCTCATTCACATACACACTGTGTCTCGCTCGTAGCCTCACCGTGCCTCGCTCGTAGACTCACCGTGTCTCACTTACATACACACTGTGTCTCACTCATAGACTCACCGTGTCTCACTTGTATACACACCGTGTCTCATTCACATACACACTGTGTCTCGCTCGTAGCCTCACCGTGTCATTCGTATGTGCATGCAAGCGTGCCTTTCGCACACTACAGCAGACAGCCGTTGATGTGCACACACATACACATGCATGCAGGCTGTTGCACATTTTTTATGTGCATCATTATTTTATGTTGTCCATAATAACCTATGACTCCATGTCCGAAGGAAATATTGTACCCAAGTAAAACATTTGAGGTTCTGTCTAATGCACTGATTTCTTTTGACTGCGTCTTCCCTAGGTTCTCTGGGAAGAGGAGCGACGGGAAAGGGGAACAGACAAACAGACATTTGTGGATCTGGGCTGTGGCAATGGATTACTAGTGCATCTACTCAACTTGGAAGGGGTATGTAGCGGCAGGATCCATAATTATTGTAATTTGACTACTGTGGAATAACTGAAAAGTGTCACCGCCTGTTGTTAAACAATTGACGCCATTTTTCAGTTGTTCTACACTAGTCACCAAATGACACCACTAGTGTTAAGCAGTTACATTATTGTTTATTTTGATACACTTATAAGAAGAAAAGATTCCTTGATATTTTTCCGTGGCCCATTTTTTTCAAGCATACTGTATGCTTATTAGGTCGAATACAGTAACTGTCGTCATGACAACACAATATTTGATTGTCATTAATCTTGCAGTTGTGTGGCCAATAACAATCCACCATATCGTAATACAAACAGTAATAATTAGCATGTTTTATCATCGATAGTAAATAATGGTATAATTAATTAGGTTGTCAGATATTCCTATTTATAAGGAAATCCTTCTGTTGTTTTTTGCTTTCTCATGACAAGCGTTGCTTTGGTGTTTTATGCTGTGTTTTGTATCACAGCATCCTGGAATTGGTATTGATGTCCGACGTCGGAAGATCTAGGATATGTATGGGCCTGAAACCCCCCTGCAGGTGTCAGGCCCACAATTTCAGTACACTCATCCTAGTTTGTGACAATGTTCAAGGTGGTAGAGAACAATGAAGTAATGATTGTCTTCTAATCACAGCTATTAAGATTTCCTTATTTCACGTTTCAGGTAGAAGAAGAGAATTGTTACTTCAGTAGTCATAGTGTCTACTGCTAATTATTAGAAACATTTCACACATGTACACAATCAAGTATGACTGTACAGCTGGTTGGATGTTATTTGCAACTATTTGTACATATCCATATAAAACATCCGCTCACCAGTTAACATGACAGCATATATAGCATCATTAATTTCACTTTGTATATATGCATATATATGTTTTATGACATACGAACACATACGCACACGTGATCCCATATATTTAGCATCATTCACTGTAGTTTTTCCTTCTTCAGGTGTGTGCAATCACACCATCTGGTTCAAACCTGTTTCCTGAGTATGACCGGATCCTCGGTAACCATAGTGATGTACAGACACCGTGGATACCAGTCATTGCAGCAAGGTAGTATGGTCTTCCAGTTTGTCCAACTAAACACATTGCCCACATCTCACACAGTTTACTATGTAGAGTGATTGTAGGCACAATGTAAAAAAGATAAAGGTACGTTCTTGTGTAGCATGGACGTGGTATCCAGTCCTTGCGACTGTTCATAGCACTTTACACCCCGGCAGACCTGTTCATTCCAACATTAACTCCACTTCTCTAAGAAGCATTCAGCCATGCTGCTATTACTGCGCAAATACTATTCGACCTCGTATTCACACATTTTTTACATAGGTTACAGTATTTTTACTGCAGAACACAGAAAGTTTTGTATTTAAATTTTCTGAAAATGTGGTATGTTTGTATTTATTCTTTTATCAACTTGCAGAAAAAAAATTCTCAACATAATAAACATCCAGCATGCTCCCCCTTACATGATGCACAAAACAACCAGGTCTTGTGACCTTATGTTGCTAGCCAGCCACTACAAATTAAAATCAAACATAACACCACTAGACACTACCAAGACCAACATAGACAAAATTGCAACATTTCCGTGCACTATAATAATTAGAATGTATAATTGTTTTTATTTAATAATTTAGTGTAGTACAAGCAAAACAACCCTGTCGAATGTGAATGTGGAAAGGATTCTCAAGCAATGGATCATCTCCTAGAATGCTCTCTCCTACCAGAGCATAGTAGACCAGATGTTGTGACAGTTTACAACTCCTGTGCCAGAGCGTGGGTTCTGCAGTGGCAGGGAAACGTGTAGTGGCACGAGAGGAGTAGTGAAACAATCCTTGACATTCCAACAACAAATATTTAAAATGCAATTACTTAAGTAGTAAAAAAAAATTTTATTAAGCTTTATGTATAATATTGGTAAACAATTTAGCATTCGATACTCTTGTAAAGTTTTGATGTTGTCCAGTGGAGGTTTTGTTCGGTGCAGTTTTGACCAGTGGGAGTTTTTCCATTCAGGTTGTCGTATGCGTCTTCCTTCTTTGTCCTTCCCTGTTGCCACTGGGACTTTGCGGGGAAGTTCCACTACAAAGAAGCGGGCAGAAGTCAATATCGAACTTATCTGGAGTTTGTGAGGAATGTTGGTGAAACATGTGGCTTCCACTTCCAGGAAGACACGCTGTGGATACCGTCCACTAAACGGGTCAGTATAATTTAAGGTCTCGTGAAGTTAATTTGTTAATGATTCTCCCAAAATTATGGTGAATCTTCTACAGCATAAACCCTAGTTTTGGTGCCAGTCAGTCTGAATTATTGTACTTATGTTAGAAGTAGATTATAGCACGATAGTTTACTAGTGCTGAGCTAATACATGACAGTAGGGAATTTATAAACCATATGCAAACAATCCTTTTAATCCCTTATTTGCAACTTTGTTATTGTTTCTTAGTAATTATCATGGTGAGGCCGTAGTCACTAATTTCATACACACACCTTTAAATACACTTGTAATATCTGGATCTAGTTCAGTGGCATCATGCAGGAACAACTGGAAAGACTCCTGTTCTGCCAAGAGTATTCTTGTTAAACTAACTGACAAACTTTGCTGAACTGAAATAAAAAAATTATTTTGTCCATATATCATGTTTTGCCAAAGTTCCTTTTAATTTAACTTATTAATCATATTTTATTTAATAAATTGTGTATAGTTTTTAGTTTTCATGCATTCTATGTTAAGCACATTGAGCTTCCAAGTAAACTGCTCTATAAAAAATTATTTGTTATTATTAATATAAAGGCTACAGAGATATTTATAGAGGTTTTGGAGTTTTGGTAAATGTTGATATGTATAAAACCTATTTAGCTTTAAGTGGTATGTCATGAAAACAATAAATGTTACTTATGTGGATATCTTTGAGAAACCGTTTATTACATTGCTAAAATTCGATGAAGATTGTAACTTATCAAGTTAAATTGTTCTTCACCATGTAGGTGTGTTTTGTGGGAAGTCGGCACATCTACACCAAAGGGTCATTGGAGGAGAAGTGTTGTCAGATCCAAGCGTACATTGACTCGCGGTGCCAGAAAAAGGAGTCAACAATGAACTGTATGAATAGTATATAAAAGTAGTTATATGTAATTAATATTAAGAAATATGTGTCACCTAGATGTGTCAACTAGATGTGTAACCCAGATGTGAGATCAATTAACACATATCCTAGGAAACAATAATAAACAGATCACAGTGGCAACAATGCTGAAATCGGAGAAATCCCTGGTTACAATCTTTGTTTAAACTCTGGGAACAAAAAGTAGGTCAGGATTTGATTACTGAAGCTTTCTGGGCTTTCTTACAACAGTGGGCAATAAATGTAAATATGGATTGTGATTTGTTTAGGGACACAGGAAGCTGATTGTTCAATATTCATAAGATGCAACCATGTACACTCTCATGACTGAAATGATTAAATGGCATAGAAATGTTAACAATTTGTATTTATACCACTTAAAAGTCTCACTTCGATTGTTCAATCATTGCATGTTAGGAATATTCATTGCATATCAAAAATATTCATTAGTGTGATTTTGGTGCCCGTAAATTAGCCACCACCAAATTCATGGTCTGGGTGGTTCACATTAATAGGGTCATCTCGAGGGTGGATAAATGGTTATTTAGGGTCTCGTGTTAAAAACATATGAGTAGGTCTTAGTAGTGTATTTACTTACCTAGTTGGTGCACTAGGCCACCATCTCAGTTGAAATAGGGCTTTGTATTACACTCTATATGGTTACCTTGCAATCTATTGTATAATTTGTTATTTCGTATATATTGTAAATATTGAATCGGATGCAATCAAGCCAGTTTCTGATTACTTCTGTTGTAACAGTTGCATTGAAACTGATGATTGGCTAAACTTTAGTCAATCAGGATCCAATGATGAACAAGCTTCCATCATGCTAAAAATTCCAATAATAACAAAATTGATATATAGGGGTGAGTCAATGTGGATGGGTCAGTGGTCCGCATTGGTAATACATGTAGAGTGCTTGCAATTTGTTTTGTTTTTAAATATTGGCGTGGGTGGAGGGGACAATTCTGTCCAACAGTTTATTGGATTACTGGAATTGTTTTAAAACAACCCTGTAGTGCAGAAATCAGTCGTGAGTAAATGCTGTGTTCTCCATATCTCATGAATAAATGCTGTGTACTCCATCTCTCATCAGTAAATGCGGTTGATTCCAACCCTCATGGGTAAATGCTGTTTACTCCATCTCTTTTGAGTATATGCTGTGGACTCCATCTCTCTTCACTTCTCGTGAGTGAAAGCTATGGATCCCATCTCTTGATAGTTAATGCTGTGGACTCCCGTGTTTCGTTAGTAAATGCTTTGGACTCCACCTCTCAAGAGAATATGCTGTGGACTAGTGATGAAGAAGAATGGGAAACAAAATTGGATGACCAGTATCTGTGCCAACCTCACCACGGACTACAGAGTGCTGAGAAAATTGTTGTAACCGGAAAGATTACGTGTCCTCGATAGAACAACATGCATGTGTCGTTACAATTACGATACCAGAATAATTGGCGTTGACAAGTGTCAATGAGTGGAGCTGCTGAAGATTATCTGATGCAAACAGGACAACAATGCCTGTCGTGGTTCGTTGCCAACTCTTCCAGCACAGACAAAAGACCACATTGCTTAATTGCTGTTTACGAGCCAGCATGCGGGCAGTTCTTGCATTTAGCATGTGTTACATAACAATCAATGCGAAGTGGTCTGTTTCAACACACATGGTTTGTCTATAGCACACACTGCGTGCTTCACGTGGACTTCTCTGTAACAGCTGATTTCAGTTAAATCGGTTGAAGTGCGTTGCGTTGACAGCCAGTCAGACGAAATAGGTGAAAAAGAGGTGATACGAAACAGCTACTACGAAAACTTTATGACCTAACAAAATGCGGAATACCACCGAAGAAGTGTCACTGATTTGAACACAATTTCGGCTTCGATTCTCTAGGTTTGTGAATAAACGTTATTTGGCTTTGTAGATCAATAATATATATTCTGTGGAATACACATAGTTGATATAGTATTAATGTTGATACATATGCCGTTTCTGCTCGGATTCTACAAACAATTGGCCATTCATATGGAGTTATGATTAATGTATTGGCAAACTTTAATTACTAGTGACAACTATATTTCTCTTCTTCTGATGCAACTCATGATTATGTATTAACCGCTTCCAAAATGTGACTAGATTGTGGCCGCACTGGAGAGTTCTAGTGATGTAGCCCTAGTATGAGTCTATATTAGGTAGAATGTCGGATTTGCGTGGTTTAGCAGGTTCATGTAGGCCCTATGTTGAATGGATATATTATTTGTTCTTCAATTGGATGGAGACAATACACTTTCTAAGCATTTGACTGATTGTTGGCTAACGTAACAGTTGTGCGCATTTGTTCCACAAAGTAACTCCGATGGGAATGATTATATTCATAGATATTAAACAGATAATACCATTTAATACAACTGTTCGATGATACTGTAGACAAAATAATAAACTTTTTCCACGTGTAGTGTGTTGCATTCCCAAGGTGCTGTGCTGGCTACGACGGGGACTGTTGTCTTTTACACTTTCTAAGAATTTTGACTGACTATTGGCTAACGTAACTGTTACGCGCATTTGTTTCACAACGTAATGGCGATGGGAATGAATAGATTCACAGATAATAAACAGATAATACCATTTAATACAACTGTTCGATGATACTGTTGGCAAAATAATAAACGTTTTCCACTTGTCTTACGTTGCATTCCCAAGGTACAGGTTATTGATGACAGTTATCGGGCCGACGTTGTTGTAGGCGCCATCTTAAAGTGAGCACTTCCGGCGCATGCGCATAATTTCCACCACTGAATCTGCATAATTAAATATCAATAACATAGAATAGTAATATTACTGATGCATGTTATATATTTTGCTGTATTACAACTTGAACTAGGTCATATAAGAAACATTCTAATGAGTAAATTGTTTATTCAAATGTTGTTATAACAGAAAAAACGTAAAGTGAACATGTTTCAAGAGTTCACACCACAAATTCGGCCGGAAGGGTTTACCAACTATATAAACGGGTAGACGTGTTGTCAGAAGAGGTTGCTAGCTCAACACATAGGGGTTGTCAGTAGTTTGGGTGGAGGACTACACGATGGTCTGGGGGCCGACAAACCTCTCCTCTGAGAGCTGCTCGATACGCAACTATAAGAGACTCGGTGACTGTGGATTGGTCTCTCCACCGACCGATTGGAGGTGCAACCAAATAGCTGATAATGGCTAAGTGTTACTCACGTCATTGGTCTCTTATTTTTTAAACAAAAGAATATCGATCATTATATATTCAGATTCGGTTTATTATTCTCGATTCGCATTAGTTGATCAATCGGCATCAGTTTTATTGTCATCGTACCAAACGTCTGCCAATCCTTAATCAATTACATGCAAATTATTACGGTGATTTCCTTTTACATGTAAATTATTACGTTGATTTCCTTCCTTGCATTTTAGTAACTCGATGCTTTCATTATGTCACTCTACGTCACCTCCAAAACAAAAAGGCTATATAATGTTAGTGTTTTATGGCACTATGTGATGATGGCGCCATGTAGATATCATATTTTATTATTATTATTTTGGTGGTGACGTTCTCGAAACACCAGTGCCCGCAGCATATTAATATTTTACGAAAACTCCCAATTTGTTGGAGGTATGTGATTTTGACGAAACTTAACTTGTTCACACATTGGCTGCATAGTAGCAGTGAATGTCATGAAGTTGTAGGATTTTTGATGGTCAAGTTTTCTACTAATCATGCAAGACGTTAACGTGACCACCAAGGGAAAATCTGCAGTTGTTCTGTTACTACAATTTAATAATAGGACAAAACTGCTGGCCTCGACAGTTTGAGAATGTGCCATGTTTTTAATTACTCCGCCGCCAAATCATGTGTGACATAGTTTTAGTTGAGGTACTTAGTCGTTTAACTATGCGTTGTGAGGCTGATGTGTTGTGTTTCGTGGTGAGACCGGCTTCTAACAGGGCACTGGCGGTAAAGATGGCTCTCCTGGCGGACAATTAAGAAGAACCGCAATTTATCCGGTAGGTGGACGCGAGAGGTTAGGCGGAGACGCGTAAAGAAAGTTATTGTCAATTTTGTTATTGTTACAGCGAAATTCGTAGGTCATGATTTCGTATTTTTAGTTGTTGCGACATATGGACTGTTAGAAAACGAATATGGAGTTCCTACGGAAGTGCAGTATGCGCTTATTATTCTGCTCAAATTCGATATCGCCATATTATCGCCGCCATTTTCGTACTGGGGGTGATTTTGCACCAGAAATAACGCAAATAGTCGCGTATCTGTTACATCACATTGGCGCCCGCTATCTGAAGGTAAGTGACGTACGAGTTATTTTCCTGCTCCCATATGTTAACCGTATCTGCAACATTTTACACGACTGTCGGTTTCTGCTTATAATATAGTAGCATGAAGACCCTACCCTGAATCACTGGCACTGCCATCATCAAGACTAGCGATGTCCGACAACTCTGAAGGGGTAAGACCACTATAGACCTTCCAGTTTATTATTTCATACGAAAATATAGTGT
Organism: Lamellibrachia satsuma; assembly: GCA_033239005.1. Taxonomy (NCBI): domain Eukaryota; kingdom Metazoa; phylum Annelida; class Polychaeta; order Sabellida; family Siboglinidae; genus Lamellibrachia; species Lamellibrachia satsuma. Next base: position 6,992,567 of record BSQZ01000032.1, read on the forward strand.
ATTAAATTGGCCACTCTTCCTCCTTAACTAATCGGAGCTTTGCTTGTCTCCAATTTTCGCAGTAGAGAGTAACCCGCTCCATAATTCAGCCTGTCAATGGCTGCACAATTTATTCTGTATGTGTAGAGCCACAATATCCTGGCAGCGACTTTGTTGTTCTACTACGACCCCTTTTGCCCAGTATGATAAGACCTAGTGATTCTCACTGAGCTATATCTGCTGTCCATGGATACGGTTACTGGAGCATCTTCAGGTAATCCTCCTAGCTTATTAATTGTCTTCATGTAGTCACGCCTTTTCGCCAAGTCTGCCAAAGCCATAGTTGCTGTCGCATTGCCAACTTTGTTTGCAGTCTGTTGCATGCTACTTCGGTACGGTGGTGGTACATCTAAGCTAGCAATTATCACTTGCCCTTTAGCGATTCCTGTGGTAGATTCCTGCAGTTCCACCTGAAGGCCGACATTTGGAGCAGCAGATCTCTGCCCTGCCTTCTCAGTTGGTACTTCATGGTATAACTTGAACATTTTTGATTTGTATCCACACTTAACACACCTGAGATTTTGTTTCCAGCAGAGGCCAACCTTGACCTCTGTATGCACTGTAAATCTAGGAACAGCACACAATTAACTGTCAATAAGGGACGCATGCTCTGCAATGCACTCGTTATACATCTGTGTTGTTTTGTCTCTATGCATAATACGCATTTCTGATTGTGAGTCATCTTTCTTCAGGTATGTCGTTGTCAAGTCATCAGCAACACGTTTCTTCGGTATCATGAGTTTGGCGCCACCCGATTTGCCCTCAGCATCTGGGACTTCGATGAGTCCATCTGGTGTAACTTTGGCGACTCTTGTGAATTCGGCTTGCGTGAGTCTTGGCATCCACATGCTTGGTGTGGAAATGTCTGCAACGTCTTTCTTGGACGTGTGCACAGTGTGCCCCTTCTGAAAGCCACATCTCCTCACATTTTTTGCCATTCGGAACTTCACTTTTCTTCTCCATGCTGATATCTGTATCAGAGTCAAACACTTTTACTATCTGACTGATCTTGGAGCAATCTGTCCATCTGACATGAAAGCAATGGCCAGAATTTTAGTGGGGTAGACCACTTGTCTGTCATGCTGCACAGCTATTGGCTGAGAAAATACCCCAATGTAGATTCTGAATAGAATTTACAACCTCCTGTAGTTGAAATCTGAGCAAAAAGTAGGCTTATCGTCACTGTAGTTGCAACAGTAGACACTCGAAAGCCCCAAACAGGCAGCATCCTGTTCTATCTCGTTGACAGGCAGTTGCACCTTCAGAAATGCCAAATGTTCACATGAAAACTTGTCAGATATATAGCTTGTTTTCACACATACCATAATTCGTTGTACTTTGAATGCTCAATATTACTTATCAATGTTGTGAAATACACTGAAATGCTAGGTTTTTTCCCAAAAACAGTGTATATTAAAAAAATAATAATAATAATTTTAATAAAAAATTAGTTGACAATTTTAGTGTTGTATTGATGAAAATACCCCACATTTTGTGAAACACTTGTAAGATTTCCTCTCCGGCACAGCAAGCAGTGTGGGCTTTATGACTAAAGTGCATATATGTAATTCAGCCCACTTGAAATTCTTCCCCTCACATACAGGGGCATGTCTCGGTAACATATCAATTAATGTGTAGCATAGCGATGTGGATTTCTTTCTGTGATTTATCGAGATAAATTTTTTTCTTCGATTTGATATAACTTTCGTGACGGTTTGTGAGATGTCGGAAATTAATTAGGGCACGGACCACAGTCAGAATCCATCCGCCATTACATACATAAAGAATCCCAAGGAAAAAATTCATTGTGCAGATAGGATTTATTTGTGAAAGCAGAAATTGTGTGGATGAGAGAGTGGAAGTGATGTTCTTGTGCACAATAGCATCTAAGCTTTGAAATGATGCCATTTGTCAGTAGGTATATCAGTTGCGTAAGGACACAGTGGCTGTTAGGCAGGATTTACTTATATTTGGGAAACCGGAGAATTTCATGGCAGAAATGCAGGGGCCTCATGCTTTGAAGCAATTTATGCGAAAAGGAGGTATGTCATTTTCACGAATTTCGCACACCAGGTGTCTTAGTGGGTCTGTCATTTTCTGTGAATTGAAAAAAAAAATTTTCAATGTAGACGCAAGAACGTTATAATGGTCGTCTATGGGAAAAGTGACTGTGGTCCGTGCCCTTGTTCGACAACTCTGAAGGGGTAAGACCACTATAGACCTTCCAGTTTATTGCTTCACACGAAAATATAGTGTATTAAATTGTGATATGTGAATTTAAACAATCTGTATGATGTGACATTAGTGCAATTGAACAGGCATGTTCACAAGTTTGTTTGTAGAAGCTATTGGCTTTGAAATGGTGCATTTTTTAGAGTGTAACAGGCGGAGGGATTCATTTGAATTTTTCTTCTGTGGACCACGTGGGCGCATGAATGCATGGCTATGTTAGTTAAAATTGATGGGCATTGCACGTCGGGGCGTTTTAATAGAGCTGGAGGTATGCGATTTTGACAAAACTTGGTCAGCATTTCAATGAGATGATGGCAGTTGCTGTAAAAAATAAGAATTGTTGATGGTTATGTTTCCTTATCAAACAAAACGTTAACATGACCACCAAAACATATTTATGGTCACAAACATGGTTATAAAATATTGATATATTTATGTTTTTGTCGTTGTTGTTAGCTTAATTAATTGTGGACATTACAGGTAATTTGGATGAAAATTTTAGTTTGGTATAACAAACTTATTATAATTTCATAATTTGCCATTCCGAATATAATTTTGGCTTATTTTTTATAAATAAATAAAAATGGTTGCTAGCCTGCCCCATGTTTTGTGTGTGTTTGACTTAGAAAATTGTCGATGTCAGACTGTGATGTTATATGATTATATATATTTTATTAACTCCATCTAGTCAACAAGATCATTACTGTTTTAATACTGTTACTATTTAAACTGTTTAACCGATCTATTCAATATAGAAAATGTCAAATAAATGTACATTTTAGTTTTGTACTATTACATTTGATATACACAAGCTGATGTTTTGCGCAGTTTGATATTAATATGACATTTAATTGTTAACACAATTTTTTAATTGTTCATGTGTTAAAATAGTATGAAAGAGCTTGTGGTAAGCTAAAAATCTACAATATGCAATTTTCAGTATCAAAAATAACTGTTTCCTTTCCAAAATGTCTATTCACCACATATCCATACCAATTTCATGTTGTGTGCAGTACTTTATAAGTGCTTGGGCACAAGGAAATGAAGGTATGCAACCCTAAACTTAGCTATCCCCATATCAAGCGAACCCTGAAGTGGTTTACTGAAGATATAATCATTCCCATGGCTGGCGAGCCCTCCCCATGTCGTGACCAGTGACAGTAGTGGTGAAGTCCACGATAGATCTAGACTTTTTATTGCTGTCAAACTGTAACAATATGTAGGGAAGAAATCAATATAAGTTTGGTGTTTAGCTCTAGATTTCATGGTGTGGACTTGCCAAGTAGGCCTACTTGATTCGCCCAAGATTGGGCTGTTTGGAGTATAACAACTTGAGACTGACGAGGATTTTTTTAATGGCAATCGATAATCATCCAGTCAGTACATTGATATATGTTATTAGCTACCATAATGTGCAGCATCTGTCAAATATCAGAATGATTGTGCAACAATTCAATTGCGAATTTTTTTTACCTGCTATTAAAAAAATTACACATTTACAGTGGCAGGCTGAAAGGACAGGAAAATTAACATGGGCGAGATGACCCAAGATCTACAATTATCAAGCTAACTGTTCAAAATTTTCACACCTTGCAATTTTAGGGAGGGAGCTCGAGTCAGGTGAGATCCCCAGTATATCATATATATATATATATGGTTTTGTGAATGCCCTGTAACCTCTGCAGTAGATTTATACTACCTGCAGACCAAAAACCAGAGAAGTCTATTAAAAATCACACTGCCTAATATATGAAGCTTTAGACAGTGGAAATGTGAATAAAAACATCATTGATATTTGTAGGGAATTGTGTCTAATATGTCTGTCTTCACTAGCATAATTATTAGTACTTTTATATACCATACAAAATTAATTTCAAAAATAAAAAAATACACCATAATTGTATTTCTCTCAGCATTATTACTAATTCATTTTCGTCGCGTAGTGTGTATGTCACCAAACATACATAATTATTATGAACTTTGCTTTTTCATTAATGATTATTCTACATTCCAGAGATTCAGACAGACATAGTGGTGACATGTGACGCAGGGACACAGTACAGCTTGGATGATATATTTGACGACATTCAACTTGAGCCACCCTGTCTAATTTCCGCACCCAAGAAGACTGCAGGCAATGATGTCCCATTAGCTGAGCCACCATTGCCCTCTCCCTCCATGATGTTGTCACCATTAAAGCCATTCATTGACTACAAACCATCTGACCTCTCTATTCTGGATGCTGCAGAAGAGGCCAATGATGAGGAGTCCAGTGATGAAGAGTTAGTATTATTGTGTACATTCTTTGGCTTTCTATTCCTCTAAGATTTTCAATACAGCATAATACCTTGATTACTGTTTTAATCATGTTAATTTTTAGCAAACAGTTCATGAGTTGCATGACTTCAAATTTTTTATTCAAAAATAATACAATGGAATTTGTGCATTTTCAGCTGTGATGGCTGGTTGGATGCCCAGGCTCAAATCATGGACGAACTCAGAGAGATTGATGGGGACCTTGAACTGTGCGGAGATGCTTGGTTCGACAGTCCTGGACATTATGCAAAGTATGGCTGTTACAGTTTGCGGGAGAACCGAATGAACAAAGTACTGGATGTCCAGCTGGTGCAGGTATTTACCATATAAGCATGATTAAATATTATTCACCAACCAGCAAAAGCCATTAGGGATCAATAATATTGACTCAGTTTAGTTTAATATTCAAGGACTACCTATGATAGTAATAACCACTAAAACCTGCAACTGTAATAATGCATTTACGTATAACAAATGCATTACTAATACATTTGTACATCTAAAGTTACTGATATTTTTGCAGAAACTGTACCTGTACCAGGCATGGGGCAATTAACTTGAAAAGTTAATTAATTAAATTACAATTTAATCAGAAATGTTCCAATTCAATTAACATCACACATTTCTCAGGTCAATTAAATTAAATTAACCTCCCAAATTCTTGTATTAAATTAACAATTAACTTTAATTCAATTAATAATTCAATTATTTTGGTAGAAACCAAACCAAACAGTGGTTTATTCCTGGTAATGAAGCCACTACTGAATACAAATCCACAGAAACATGTACAGCTGTTTTCTCCAAGTCTTAGCTCAGAATATACAGAAAATTTTTCATACAGAATAACCTATCTTAAAATTAACTGGTTGCAGGTTGCAGTAATATGGGAGGAGGAGGAACTGTTCCACGAGAATGTGCTGCAAGATGTCAAGAGACTAAACAGACCATCATACTGTCAGCCTGGAGACTTTTCACAATTTTGTCAATCATTGTGCGACCAATCACACCAGTTTTGACAAAGCCTACGTATGGTGACATCTTATGCACTTCTAAAATGATATTTAATTAATTTCTAAAAAAAAAAATGTCCATTTATTCTGCAAGTACAATAATCTTGTGAACATGTTAAAGTACATGAAAATGCTAATATTACGAATTTGATCTTTCCATAGCATATATTGCTAACATCTTCGACCATATTCTGAAAGGATACAGAGATGGGCCCTAATGACCACTGGTAGCGCTATCCTAGCTAATGATGGAGATGGTTAAGTTTCAGGCACGACTTTTCACACTTATACTGCATACACACAATACTTGAGGTGGGAAAAGCGCGTGTCACCTTCTCGTGGTTCCTACTGTGGATCACGACAGCAAACTTTGCTGTCGCGTGAACTAAGAACAGCGCAAACTGGTACTATCTTGTAAACTGTGGATATTGTGTTTGTTTGTTTTATACTGAATGGCTTGGTGCTTGGTGAAGTCATATCGGTTGCTGACTCGAGACAGTAGGTGCACGGTTTTGTGTCCAAAGGGAAATATGGTTGATACCAACTAAATATTCGACAGCCACATAATTCACACAGCTTGACGTCTAAAATGATGGTAATATCGAGCCTGATTGTTATGAAAGAAACACATATTTGGCTCGGTTGCATTATTGACAGTTGCAGTCCGACCCATGTTTGCTGCTGTGACCGACTGTGCAGCAGGAACATCGTCATGTGTTCGGGATGGTCTACAACAACCTCCTTTGCTGTCTCTGGTATTTCAAGAGGTAACTCTGACAGCCTAAACGACGTTGGTTAGTGCAATAAGGTAATGAACATAACAATTTACATGCTTCCTGATATGCTGTCATTGATATCTCACTTTTTTCCAGTGGGATAGTAGTTTTGTATGTTAATATGCTGAATCAAACCATAAGAATGTAGAATATTATATTACATAACATAATAGCTATCACACGCTCATGGGACCACTATCTGAATAAATGAATTAACATGGACAGTACATGTTCTCGCAATTTTAATTCCACGTATCCAAATTTGCTTCTTTCATAATTGTATACCTTGTGCAGATGTACATTGGGATATTAGAGTCATTTTTGCAAATACCTGTCTTAAGTATTTACTTTGTTGTGTTTGACGTGTTATGTCGTAAACTGTTGAAGAATAACAGCAGATTATTTGGTAACAACTTTTTGTTTGCTTCACTCATTATAATGGGAGTTTTTAGTTTTAGAAAATGAGATAGCTTTAATATATGCAATTCACAGATATCCATTGTTTGATAAGTGACATTGCACAATCCTTTAATTGTGTAACAAATAAATGCAGTAAATTTGTTTTGTAGGTTTTCCCCACACTTCACAACAACATGAAACACTAGTATGCATTTTTGTGTAGTAAATTTTTGCACTAGTATGCATAATAGCAATACTTTTCAAAGTTATCGTCCTATTAAAACACCTAGAAATTTACTTACATATATCATTTCAATATCATTGATTTTTACTTTAGTGCTGGCTTCTCATAGTTACTAAATAGCATGACATTAATTTCCTACACATTATGTGATAATTGATTAACTACAAACCACATAACCAATTAACCAAGTTGTTTGCCTGTCTTTGCTGAGTTCAACTGGGTCATTTGCTGAGCAAAAAAATATTGGTGTCATCAGCAAAAAAATTAAATTTAACAGTTATGAACTACATGTATGTAAAGCACCTTGATTGAGCAGGCCCTGTATATCTACTTTATTATTATCATATGTAAGCATCACTTCTATCCAGCTATACTGTCTCAAACGACAGTGAACACGAACATGAATGCAGAGTAATCACGGTTACACACAATCTTTACATTGCACATGATGCAACAGAGAGTTGTTCTGGATGGGGTACAAAGGCTAGGATCCCTTTCCGACAATTGTCTAGATATCAGTCGCATACCCTTAACGAACCCCCTTAACCCTCCTTTCATGATTCTAAAATGGATTGCAACACTCAGGATTAGGCACAGATGTTTTCTTTGGAGCCATCACCAGAGCCAGACTAACACCTATGCCCAGGGTTTTATATACAATCAACCCTGTGGGATTGTAAATCCTATTGTAATGCACACAGCTGAGCATCAGTCCCCTGTCAGATCCATTGGGCTGATATGATACCTGTTACCAGATCCTTGGGCCCTGTGCTGTGTATTACCCCTGACATTTCCACTGTCACAAAGGTAAACAGAATGCCTCCAAGTGGGCTGTAATGTGAAACCCTCCCAGGCTGGCTGCAATATGATGCCAGCTAGTCTGGGATGCAATATGATGCCAGCTAGTCTGATAAGAATGGTAACCTGTTAGCAAAATTGTAAAATTGCCACCATCCTAACTTCAAGTTGTTGTATCTCAAGAACTTACAATGGACCCATTCTAATTCTTTAATGGAACTTGTTGATGCAATGACCTTACTAATGGTCAAATTTGATTAAAATCAGAGTTTACTCATTTTGGGTCTATCAGGTCAAAAGTCAAGGCCAGTGACCTAAGTGACACTTGTAAAAACTTGTAAAAACTTTTCTACTTTCAACAGTTGGAGACGAGTATCATTTCTGATCTGCTCCTCAAAAAAAACCAAAGTATGGTACAACATGAAATTGGTGTCTTAACTGGAGGAGAGGGGATAGCGGCTGTTTCTTTTAGTGTCACATCTAATTATTTCGAAAAGAAATATGTTTAATCACAGGTCATAAGGATGCTGATCTCGAGAGCATGATCACAGGTCATAAGGGTGCTGACTTCGTGGGCATGATTACAGGTCATAAAGGTGCTGACTGCAGTAGCAGATGGTAAACTTGCTGTTCTCGAAGTCATCTACAAACAACGACATCCACACAAGATTACTCCACGGCGATTCGTGTACTAATTAGTATCCCTTTGTTTATACGAACTTACCTACCCTATATTCGTGAAAATGTTCATCAAGTTGGTTCATATATGAGTAATGATATTCTTCTAAACAAAACTATTGAGACCACTTACTCAACTTTGAGTAAGTAATCTCAATAGTTTTGTTAGGACAAACGGTGGCAGAAATTGTGACGTTTGTATAAGCGGTTGCACACACAATCACTGCTTAAATAATTTATATGTAACTACAAATTGTAAGAAGCTTGCAAGATATCTTTGTCCCAAATAGTAGTATACTTTTTGTTGGCGCCCTGGCGTGATATGTTGTAAACCTGCATTTTGTATTTTTTTGTCAAATAATGATGAATCAATCATTAAAACATATACATCCAATTACTTACATAGCCTAATATACATAATGATTTCTGTGTAGCAGTAAAATATCCGAGGTCCAGACAAGTTCGTTTGAATTCAAGATAAATTAAAATTATACTGGACACAGAGAATTCCACGTGAATGGATATATATCACCATGACTGGGTACAATTTCACTAAACCGTGAACGAAGACCTATGTGCAGCCCTGAATAAATAACTCTCAATGCATTTCCAAACATGGTATGCTAAGATGCCAGGATACGCCTCCTCTTACAATGTCATTGTATAACTATTAAAATGCATGACATAGTTTGATTGCAGTATGTAGACTTGGGCACGTATACCGCCACTAGGTTTTTCAACGCCTTTCATACGGGACAATTCAAGGTGGCATATAAAGCAGCAACAATCAGGCTAAGCTGAGAAGGGACGAGTTCAGTTCAGCACCAAGTAGATACTACATATGCTAATTACTACTATGTTAGGCAACTACTGCTTCCGTAATGCACAATATTTCTTGTATTTACACGAACTACAAACCAAATAACTTCCAGTGCATTTCGTAGTGCCAGATTATCCACGGCGACAACGATAGCAACACCAACGGCAACAACAACGGCAGCAACAACAGCTACAAACTAAATAGCTCAAAGTGCATTGCGTAATATTATATGGTACACAATGACAAATTTAGCAACAACGGCAGCAACAACAACGACAACAACAAAGGCAACAGCAACAACAACGGCAGCTGCAACAACAACGGCAACAACAACGGTAGCAGCAACAACAACTAATACAAACTAAGTAGCTCACACTGCTTTTAGTTCTACCAGATGCAATGCAATGACAACGCAGTAGCAACAATAAAAGCAGCAACAACAACGGCAGCACAAACAGTGGCACCAGCAACAACAACAACAACAACAACTCAGTTGGTTAGTGACCTGATATTCCCAGAGTTGCGAAGTAACGACGACAAGCATTCCTGTAGTTGCAGTCTTGGCTAGGCTTAGCGACGGCTCCTGTGAATCAAACAGTTCAATGTTATCTGATACCTCGCAACACGTAATATACTCGCCTTGTATCACGCGACCCTGGAAATTATTAACAATGCAGTGTTCAATAGAGAAACTAAAGGGAGGTAGGGAGGAAGGGGTGGGGGGAGGGGGAGGGAGGACAATAGGGAGAGGGACAGAAACAGAAAAAGGGCGCTTCATTGAAGTATTCAAGACATGGCGCGTTTATACATCTAGTAATGGTTACTAGTCATGTAATGAAATGACACGACGTACTGGTTCCACCAACTTTTAATGACTTGGTGCGTCTGTGGCAAACTCTTCTTCCAGCATTCCGATTTCGCTGACCTGGTGAATTAGTGTGATGCGTTATATCATTGTTTACGCTATTTTCAAAGCTTTAATGTAAGTAGTTCTATGAGTTAATTCGGTAGTACTTTCTAGTATTTTTTTACTGTGCAAACAAGAACAATATTATTATGTGGCATCCATACTGATAATATTATGATATAAAAAGCACACCTCAGATGACGAATATGTATAATGGAGATCATATTTGTGTAATATGGCATTTGCAATATGTGATCCAAAATCCACTTTTACATATAATGTTATGTACAGTGCAAATTATACAGTTAATAAAGTGGACAACGTTACGTAAATGTAGCAGCTAGCATGAAACAGATGGCATTAAACATTTCCAAAGATATGTATATATATATATATATATATATATATATATATATATATATATATATATATATATATATATATATATATATATATATATATATATATATATATATATATATATATATATATATATATATATATATATATATATATATATATATATATATATATATATATATATATATATATATATATTACGGACGTTTTCCATATAATTTATTTAAAAACGATTGTGCATATTATATTGCAAGTAGGGTTAATTCTGTTTCTGCTTTGTACAGTAACTTCTCTCGGAATACAATATCACCCAAATTATCTTTATGTCCTGGGTATTTTAACCAGGTTTTGGTGTCCGAATGATGTTTGTTATGCATGTTCCCTTGTCAATTAAAATTTAACAACAACAAAGGGTGCTGCCATGCCAAGCTATTGGATGACTAGGTTCCTTGTGAAGAGATACGTGTTTTGTTGCGGTGGTTGACGAACCTTGATTAACTCAGTAGTGTAGCATTACATTTTAATATATTGAATTATTTTGTTTTACAGGAATATTGGTTTTGTTGTCAATTTATAATGTACTGTTTGTTAAGAACTGTTCAATGGTGGATATCACTTTTTTATTGAAGAGCGTAGTACCGGTGTGGCAGTGAATCTTCTTCCCTGAATATCTTCCCACGTCTGGGGAAGATACCTTACAATACCTTCCCCAGGGAGATATATGTTCCCATTGGAAAGATATCCTAGTTTATGTATTCATATGTGTAAAGGTTGGAACGATATTCTAAGGTATATTTTCCCTGATGCAGAAATATATCCTGGTTGGTTGAAGATGGGGAATATATTTTTCACGAAAAGATATCCTAGGGTATCATCCCTGGAAAAAAGATATCCTATGGGAAGATACAATGCCTTATACACATAGTGTACGATGTACAAATCTAGCGCTTAAACAACCCAAATGATGTCACCACAACCGACCTGACTTTGTCGTTTTGTTGGCTCTGGTATTCTTCTTGGCACAGTTCAAGATGGTATGGAATACTGACGCTGGGAGAGTGATATTCCTCATCATCGCCATCCGTGTAACAACGGCATCGACGCTTTCGAGTTGATCCAGCACGTTGTGAACACCTACAGGCATATTACAATCCTATCCAAGACAATCATATACAAATACCAAACCACATTCAGCCAAACTAGGAGAGCATGTAACATCACGCACTAGTATATAGATATTAATGCACCTAATATAATATAACTTAAACAACTTGTTTGCAATGAACACAGCCAGCTAACAAAGTTTAATGTATTAATACAGAGTGACCACAAATTAAATAAATTTTTGCTAGTGTCATTTCAAATTAGTTTTGAGAAAATCCAATCTAACTAGTATCCACTGCAACATGTTAGCTCGCTTGAACAACATTTGTATGTAGTTTTTGTGAAATCATCAGACGAACTATTAAATTAGTTAATGCTTGTTCAAGCATTAACTGATAACATTTTCTTTATACTTTACAAACAGTTCAATTTAAAATCAAGTGCTATGTTTACACCTCACATCATACCTAAACAACACTACTTACATTTCCATTAGCCATCACAACAAATATGCATGATATTGCTTTCGCTTAATATATGCGAAGCAAAAGTAGTGCTTTAATAACTCAACTGACGTGACCATATCCAACCTGACTCGATCGATGTGTTGACCATGGTCTTCGTCTTAGCATAGTTCCTGAAGACTTGAAGCATTGAAGCCTGAAAAATTACAATCCTCACCATCTTCAAACATGTGACAACGTTATACGTAGCGAAACTTTCGAGTGCATCCAGCATTTTCCTGGCGATGTCAGACGGGGGTAAGGCATGACCACCTGCATACAGATTACAAGACAATCATCTACATGTTTAATATACTAAGTGGCGATCAGGGTTTTGTTAATGTTCAACTCATACGTTAAAAATGTTATAACAACTTGTTTATCTTAGCTCTTTAGGCCAGTTTTTTTTATTTTTAGTTTTACAGAAATTGTACAGTCATGTTTAATATTGGAGGAGGGGGAAATGTTTTACTGTCACGTCAAACACAGGAGGGAAACGTTTTTGTATAGATTATTACAGTAGTGTTTAAGGTAGCTGGGGCGGCTATTATATGCTGGCTTTAATATATTAGTTTCAGTAGACGTTGTTAAGATAAATGAACCATTTCTTCATATACTGTAGAATAAATACCATAAAATATTACAGATTAATAAAATGCTGAGTTTTTCATTTATTTGGTTATGTTACAGAATTTTATTTTATTTTTAAATGTAAAAATTTATACAAAATGCAAAATTACATCGTTTTGAGAAAATCCCCAAAGAAATAAATGACATATATATATATATATATATATATATATATATATATATATATATATATATATATATATATATATATATATATATATATATATATATATATATATATATATATATAAGTACGACAGTGTTACTGATAACTATAAGATATATATATATATATACATTTTAGTTTACATAAACGAATTTAGTCTGCTACACTAAAGGCGCAATGTATTGTTGACACAAACCCTTCACCAATTATGTTGCCTACACGTAAGACGCGTTCATAGGCCAAACGGCAATGTGGTAAGTGTTGTAGTGTTTCTAAAATAATAAATTAAGCATCATTTCATGGTTATTAATGAAAATGCAACCTCAAAAAATGCTTGTTTTTGTGTCGAAATTTACGGTTTTTCACTGGTGGTTAACTTATTGTTGACAAAACATAACGACCATTTGTAATATTGACACGTCCCCTTAATTTTCCGCCACAATGGCCATTGAATCTGTATTTGTAACGTGTTGTTATCTATGGTATCAGGTTACGCCAGCGACAAACACGTGGCAGGGCGTGCTTACGGTCATTTTGATGGCCTGTTATCCGGCGGGGTCACCAGGTCACATATACGTTGCCATTTACATTACCGTCAAAGGCACAATAAACTACGCCAGAGTTGGTATTTGCTGTTTTACGGACATGATTTAGTTAGGTAGACATAATACTGACGTGTACTGGACTCACAGTAACCAGACGATATGTTACGCTTTCACGGCGAACGAATATAGCTTGTTCGAACATCGTAGCAACATGTTGGCAACGTGTCACAGCTTGACCACAGCCCGGGACCTACGGCTACGGTTGGAAATAGTTCTTCTATATTTCGTTTTGAAACTTTCATGACTATGCAAATCACTTCTCTTACAGAACATTATTCACATCACATTTTGCACGAGACTGATCACTTGTATTTTGTATAAACAGTCGGGGAACAATGAGATGTCTGCGTACTAATGCGGTACAACGCTACCTCGAAAGGCATTCGGCGGCGTTGTGAAAATATATTTTCGGTGTCGCAAATGCTTCTCTGGCTCTGCCATTCGATTTATGTGAACATTTAATTTTTTGACGAAATTAGATTTGTTTTAAATTAGATTATTCGTAAAGCAATTAATGTTTGAGAGTGTCGGCGGGACGTAGAAGAAATAAAAAGCTTTTCGTTTGTTTTAAATTCCCAAAATGTGGTCGGCGGATCCGTAAACCGAAAACAGCCGCTGTGGACTACGAATCCTTATGAAAATATACCATGGAATTACGTGGTATACCATGGAACTACACGGTAAACCATGGTATTTCGTTTATATTACATGGTATTACATGGTAAACCATATGACATTACATGGCAAACGTTTCAAGAAACCATGGTATTTTACCATGGTTTACCGACTCAAAACTGCCGAGAAACGATACCAGATACCAAATAAAAACTATCAAACGACTTGTCGCTGTCTCGCCCCATTTTGACAGAACATGCTTAGAGGATAATTACAGTACCAAAAAATAGGGACTATAGTAGCTGTATATTTCTGTTCGAGGTTTTAACCCGATCTGGTTATAAATAGCCGAATTACAGCATTGAAAGACAGCTGTCGACAGGATGGCTGCTACGTACAAATCCGGGGTCCCTGTGCTTAACACTAATCGTGAATACTATTAGTAGATCAAGTTGTTCTTTCTGCTTTAATCTTAATATTATAAATAAAAAATTTCACACGCACACAGCCGGGAAATCATTCGGGAAATTTGAAAGGCAATAAAAATCTGGTGGCGATACACGTGCCCTTGTATACATAATGCAACCCAACTGTGTCATACATTTGATATAGTTACACAATGACATTGTTATAATAAACATAATATATGTTGAACAGGAATAACGTGTCTGCACCGTATATTATTCAATAACAACAAAATATCATTGATATTCATGCAAAGATAACCTATCTCTGTACGATGATCCATGGAACAGTTTCTTTTCTGCAGAAGAATGTAACTAAATTTCTTATTTCTACAGTGGAATAAGAACACAAATTATAAATAGACATAATATGCTATTTTATATACCAATAATAAAAACACCAGCAGCAGTAACTACCAATACTAATAATATATTCATCCACGGATAACGTGGCTACGGTTTTCATTGTAAAATGCTTATAGAAAATAACACTGGTGATATATTGCAGTTGACACTGCTATTCAAAAATATAGAAAGCATTATACCACAGCACCTGTGCCAACTGCAGGGATTGCAATTGATTCAAGTTCAAGAGAAGCAGCTGCGAGAAGGACTGCCCTAATGGTTTTATCCCAGTCGGCTTTCTTGTGCATATCGACGTGGATAATAAATCGACAGGGAAGATCCCCCGCACCAGTTATGGCAATCCCATTCGGACGTGTTTTCCCTAAGACGCCACAAAGAAACAATACTGTTTAGCTGAAATATAGGCGCTGTATGTATGTATGTATACATTTCAACGGGAAATTCTGCATTTTCGGGAGCTGTACATTTTGTTTCTGTCATAAGAATTATGTCAAATGACAATTTCAAATACATTTATAAATGCTATGATTACAATAATAATAATAATACACTGTAATAGTAGTAGTAGTAATAATAATTACTCTGTATTGGTTTTCATTTTAGATGTTACAGAATGGAGAAGAACCGATGTGGAGTGTCTGCTACAACAAGGCGTGATTGGTACGTACCCAGCTTCCGACATTCCTCAACGACCTGTCTTCTTCATAACTTGGCTAATATTTTATGGATTTTGATGAACTTTCCATCAATTTTAGTATGGACATCTATCATGCAAATTATGTATTCTATCATCCCTAATTCATTTGCATATCCCTCATTTTCATATCCAAATGTAGAAATGTGACTATTAAAATACATGTCTGCCAATGTCACTCTATTATACAGCAGTCACATATTAATGGAATTTTGCAGGGTTTGAAATTATAAGATGTTAAATTTTTATATGTGTTTACAGGTGAGGGACATTATGCTCAGCGACCTTCAGGACATGTTCACATTCCAAGTTAGCTATTATAATATATATTATAATTAGAATCTTCAGGCTTTAAATTTCAAAACAAGCCATCACCATGTAGCACCTATAGGACCAATGTCCAAAAAAGTGTAGAAATTGATTTTTGGAGGTCCGAGAAAAAAATGTTAAGTAATATTTTCTTATTGTATGCATAGGGAGATATTTTCCATCAAGTGTTCAAGTTTAATATGCATTATTTTTGTTGTAACTGTTACTTAAAGTCATGCCTGATTTTCATCGCTCTTAGTGGGAGCAATCCATGGTAACATTTGCTTTTACGTATACATTGTAGGAATTGCAGTCACATTTATATTTATACATCAAACTAAGTGCTACATATCTCTACAAATGATATTTGATCTGTTTTTAGGGCAGGCCGCGTTCCAGCGAAGTATGCACGACATTGTGTAGCACTGAGGGGACAACGCCTTAGACTATTGACCGACTATGCTGCCCTTGCCTCTGCATGTCCTGGGGTAAGATACCAAACAATGCTATTGAGGTATGTTATAGTGAAACATTTGCTCTTGAAATATATGGTAGATTTTCACTTATGCAGGTGGGCCACCTCGCTGTCTTTGTCACCCACCTCGTCCAGTATTTGCCAAAATTGCCACCTCACAGCTATTTCTTGTGCTCATATTTTTTCTGTTTATTAAAAATAAATTAACAAATAAAAAAAGTTGTGAAAGCATCACTAAAGTAAATAGCAGGTCGTGTATGCATTAGATACCTTATCCAATATATCAGTGTCTATGGGCTTGCCATGGACATCATGCACTTTGAAGGGTCAGAACAAAAGTGAGGTTGACAAATGGACAAATTGTAAAGTTTTTATTTCAGTTTCCTTCTAACTTCAATGGAAAACACTATTTTGAAGTTAGGTTTTGAAAACATTTAAGTTTCGTTACAATGCAAATCGTTGTGCTTTATTTGTTCTATCTATACCTTCCTTTCTTTTTAATAACCTTTCGGTTTTGATGCATTGCTTATAGATGGTATTTATTAAATAATTTATTGTTGACACATTTCACGTTTTAGGTTGTGGAAACACTGCTCATACAGGCAAAGAGGGCATGTGAGACAACAATCATAACAGGGTTGTACTCCACCGAAACCCTGTATTTGGTGCCAGACAATTTGAGGAAATTGTCATCTCTGTAAGTTACAAGAATAAGGGTAATTTATCTAATTATACGCGGATACATTTATGTACAAGATATGGCAGTCGCTACTTTTTTTAACTCTACATCATGTATTATGAACACCTGGATTATGAAGCTTTTAAGGTGTAAGTAGGAATAATCTAGTGATATATGCTCACTAGATGTAACACCACTGCAGTCTTTTAAAAGTGCTTCTCAATATAATGGCTCGTCAAATCTGACATTATTTTACTTCAAACTCTCTACTATGTGAATAGCCTATTTGAATTTCATATTCAGAATAATGAAGGTCCACGAATGGATTAAAAAATCTGCATGTCATTGACACATTGCTAACTTCAAATAACAAATTCACAAAGCAACACACTTATAATAGAGGTGTTATTCTAACAGTATTCCTTGAAGACTACTGGGTCAATTGTATGTTTCTTCTGTATTAGGCTGTGCAGGATTTCTCATCATAATAATAATAACATTTATTTTGTTCAGCGCCACATCCAATATTGTTCACAGAGCTTTACAGTTGCATTATATGTGTAATTCATTCCATTGCAGCGCATCGTACAAGAGGCTTGTTGTCGAACCATTTCTGTTTGGTCAAACACTTCAAGCCCTTGGCCTGAAAGAAGAACACGCCAATGCAATCGTTGGTTAGCCAGATGTGACACTATCGATTGCACTAAGCCTCGTTATGTTAATTTGTTGTCATTTGTATTCGCTGCCGATTGTGCTGACTTAGCAGACCCACTCTTTGATTGAATCGTCTTATAAGTAATGTTATGTAAGACTTCAAATTGTTGCACTGGTGTGCATGAATAAACTGTGTGACAATTGATTTGACGTTTACTTCTACTCAAATAATGCACTGACAATCTAGGATAAATATGATCAATGCTAAACATGTATCATTGGGCATAATAATACAATTATTACTATTATATTTATGAAGGCCATTTTAATAAATTGTACCCATTCATTCATGACTCATACATACACATATTCTCTCCCAATTCATTACTGTGTGATATAAATGGGGCATTGTCAGTATTTAGGATCCTAAGCCTGTTGGTCTACTCACTCTGAACTGAATATGCAGCTGCCATGGCATTTTTAATATACAACTATGTGGCAACACAATTTCTGTGTACAAAATATGCAGTACACAACACCATAACGCTGAATGCCAATACCATACAATACCCATTAGCATGTTTTACAAATTTGATCCAGTCAATCAAAAATACAAGGACAACTAAAAAATTAACAAGCACAATTGCATGGTGAATCTATAGATTTCACCCAGTATAGTAATTATACACTAATTATATCCTTAGTAAATTAATTATCTGATGCATGCAACATACAACGTTTAATTGAACTTAACTTTGCACAATCATGTGTATAATAACAGTTATCAACTTATAATGACCACGAACTATACAACAGGAAATAACAGTCATTCCCATATTCTTAAATGTAGGCTAATTGCAGTGACATTAGCCCCAACTATTCATGCATAAAAAAATCAATCAACCAATTCACTTTATTGTCCTAAAAGGATAGTTATTTTACAGCTCAAAAAAATCTAATATATATATATATATATCATGTAAAAAACATTTTAAGATGTGAAAATAGTCGTATGTATTTTTTTTATTAATACAATTTAATGCATTCATGTATACATATGGTAATTATATAATAAATTAGTATCAAAAGCAAGCTTTACATTCAACTAGCAACATATAACAGTCAAATAATTCAGACCAAACGTTTTGTTTATGTAGCCTACTGGATATATCGCCTACTGAAATATTAATTTTGGTTTATTTGTTTCCTCTCTTGCATTTCAACACAGCACAGGTTATAGGTCAAAAACTACCAAATGTCGATGTTCCTCCCATCTTGGGCAGACCTACAGAATTCATTGTTGTAAACATCTTTGTCAAAATAATTACCAACGCTATAGATTTCTATCCACGATTAACCTTTGTCCACTACGTAACACTGTTAAAAAATTATTGTTCCATACATTAGGCATGATACCTATCATAATAATGTTGGTTTTAAAATGTGGAAGTCACATTTTCTCATGAGGGTGTGACCCAATAGAATAATTTAAATTTGTATGAACGGTCGTAATTTAAGACCACTTGTATTATTTAGGTTGCTTGTATCATAAGACATTATTAATTATGGGACAACGGAAAGACACGGTTTACGTACTCAACTCCGTATTTCCCTTCTCAAAGTTTTTTCGCTACTGGGATAGTTGGTTTGTAGCTATGAAATAAACAAATGTCAATAACAGTATTGTCACATCTTTAGCATTAATAGACATGGTTTTCTGGGATGACTTCTGCAAAATGTGTGTGTGCGTGTGTGTGATTCCAAGATTCCACCACACCGATCACCACACCGCTTATCAGAAATCATACTTTTGCACGTTATTTATTTTAGTTTGCAGGCCTATGGTACGTTATAATAGTATCTTCATTTATTGTTATTTTTTCCACTTTCTCTATCTTTCTCTCTCTTCTAAGAAGAACTTGATAGCATGGTCCATATTTGGTATATCCACATTATTAGACCGTCAAGAAAGCAAGTGTCTCCAAGTGGAAAGCCAATAGTTATGTTTCACCTACCGCATATTTACGGTGTTCATAACGAACTCTGAGAAGTCAACCAGCAACGCATCGCCGCCTACCAAGAGGAATGTGTATGCAAAAGTTCCATCCCTGTGACGAAACTGTGTTTCAATTGTGCTGTTTGATAATGCAGGAACATTTCTGGAATGTTCCTTCTTCTCTCGTAGAAGGAATGGGATTATATCAAGGTCTAAGGAATTAAATACGGGCGAATGTGTAGATATTAAAATGTAAGCGTACGGGCCGCTAGCTACATGTACACGTCCACGTATGCTATATTGAAGTATGCTAACAATGTATGCTAACAATGCCCCTATAATGAAGAGAGCGTGTGGACAACGACTACGTAATTCGGTTGGGTGGGCATCTAGTTCCTGTAACATTACTGCACGTGCAGTTTTATATGGTTTGCAGTCTCTGCTAAGTACAAATCTATTTCGCCAAACACAAATGTTCCAAACCACCCATATCTCAAAACTGTAGTTGATGAAACTAAAAGGGAGTACAACATTATACATTATTCTTCCCCTATTGTTCACTTTATGCGATTAGATAGGACTTCGCTCTGCTTTGTATTTGTTCTTATTGTATAGAGTTACAATAAATTTGAATTGAATTTTTTAGTACAGTCGACTAAACTGATTAATTCAGACAGAGGTACTTTTATGTGGATTAAATATATCCATTTAGCAGGTCCATAAACAACTGTTTTATTAAAATTTGTGCTTAGTGTAAGGTGAAAACGTCGTGCTACTTCACTGAATAAAAGTGTTCTCTCCCCTTTGCAGGCAAATTCCAAATGTATGTTGTCATGAACAACCTGTTCTTCATTGGCAATCAACTCGCAGCACTCAGTAGGACAGGCAAGGTCAGGGTGTGGCACGCCATGACACTGAACTGGCAGTTAAATATCTCATGATTGCTGCACTCAGTATGACATGCAAGGTCGGGGTGTGGCATACAATGAAAGAACTTGCAGGTAAATCTCTCACCGTGGAAGATTTTTCGCTCACATTGGCTCCATTCAATATGACAGGCAATGTCGGGGTATGGCATGCCATGGCACAGAACTGGCAGGTAAATCATACGGTGGCTGCACTCAACAGGGCAGGCAAGGTCGGGGTGTGCCATGCCATGACACGACACAGAACTGGCAGGTAAGGCTCCTCGTGACGGCCAATCAGTGGTCTCTAGGGGGTCGCAGCGGAGATAGTTTTGTATAAGTATATGGACAAATGAAATGTTATGCAAATGAGCAAAATTGCACCAGCAATTCGCTATTTCTATGAGGATGTTGTTTCATCATATTTTAATTGTCATCTTTTGAATGAAACTGTGATTTGTATTTCATAAATATCTTGCAAATACAGCAGTTTTTGAGATTTGTGCATTAAGGTAAAAAGTATTAAAGTATAGCTAATGTGTCCTTGATATACCCATATTCGTTGTAATAATTAAAAACAACTGAAGCTTTATATTTACTTGTCATCACGATTAACATGCTTTGAGTTATAACCGTGACAAAACAGATAAATAAAACACAGTGTGCATGTTTTTTATGCTAGAAAATAAGAAAATATTAGTAGGGGCATTGAAAAACGTGTTGTTGCTATTTTTTAATGATGATAACCAGGTCACTTTTATATAACGTTTATGCACTCTTATATCCACAGTTGTGTAATTTAAGATAAAATATACAAGAGAAAGCTTGATTCTCTTTTCAATTAATCCAAATTGAAGCATTGATTATGATTACAGCTAAAGTCATATTAGTCTGGATGGATACGGTTAGGACACAGCTAATTTCCATGGCATGATCAGCACACAGCCTGGCGTGATGCCCTTGGCATCATTCAAGGTCATCTCCATAGAGAACGTGGAACCACACCTTCAGTATATCCACAGTAACGGCTTTGGTAAGTCACATTGAGAGGATCTTGAATTACAAGCATTAGATATTTAAGTAAATTAGTATATATAATGTTACGTAATAATTTTCTTTATATACCTTCCATTGTGCTGTTTTCTAGAAAGTGCTGTCTGTGTGGAAATATGGATAACTATAGTTGCTATTCTTGGTGTTTTATTGGGAAACTGGGCACCTCTTTGTTGTTAGTGTGGACCCGCCTGTTATGTGAAGAGGAATGCTTTTATTTAAGAAAAAATAACAACTCCTAATAATTCTTACATCCGTAAATACAAATTATAATAATTATACATACATCGACCAATCAAAAGTGTATAATGGATAGACAAAATCATGGCATGCAATAGGAGCATAAGTTGATAAGACAATAGGGTCATGAGATAGGGTAAATGTGCCGGTTATCGGACAGTTAGTGGGATTAACGGACATATCAGTTTAAATTGGGCACTAAATGTATCTCTATATAGGTTTGGTTGCATCCTCAGGAAGCACGATAACATCCGCTATGGTTATGTTGTGTTACGCCATCTGGCGATTAGAAATGTACAATCCAGAATGAAATGTCCGGAAATACGTTTTTTTCCTAGTTACCGGACGCCGATTTCAGTGATCGGACGATATGTGTCCGATAACTGACATGGGCCAAAGTGACGCTGTTTAGTTGATTAAATAAGTAGCGCGTAACAATCCAGTGGAGTGAGGGAGACGGGAGGGAAGGTGTCAGGAGGGAAGGCGACGGGAGCGCAAGTTAGCCAGGAGATAATATATATATATATATATACAAAATCTATATTGGTAATATAATATATATCTATATATAATGATAGTGATAGGCTATGCTTGCGCAATGACAATCAGACATACATTGGCCAACAATAGTCAAATTTAAAAAGGACAAATGGTTTATTTCCAAATATAAACGTTCACAAATAATTTCAACATTATCTGGTCGTGTGTAGGCCTAAGCATAATTATAACTGATATACTGTAGCTGATGCCTACACACTCGTTAATCAGACTCACTGGTGGATACGTCAAGTTAACTGTTCTCGTCTAAGGTAAAGCAGCTGGTGCAGTGGTACTCAAAATCTTCGTCATCACTATCATCGTACCCCGCAAAATACATAAGATGTGCTTTCCCTACACAAGAAACGTGAACTTTGTCGCGACAGCGTGAACACTGTAGCCCAATCTTGCCAGGACCCGTTGCCCCGACACTTTCTTCACATACGGTGCACGGATTTCTCTTGGCACTTTTTCTGTTGTGTTCAATCTCATTTGTTGACTTTCGCTTGTGTTTGTTTATCTTTGTCTGCACTCTTTGCTGTTTTTCTTCGTTTTTCTTTTTCTGCCTATCATTCCTCTCTTGCATTCTCTTCATTTTGAGTTCTTCATTTAATTTTCGCTTCTTCTCACGCTCTTCCTTTTTTGCTTGTTTCTCTTTCTCGTCTTTCTTTTTTGCATCTTCCCTTTCCTTGTACATTTGCCGCCATTTCTCGGATGTCACTGCACTGGGGTATTTTTCTGCAGTTCTCTTCTTTCTGTGGCCTGACACCACATCATTGTCGATACGAGGGTAAAATGTGTGCGTCGATAACGCTTGCCTGGCACCTAGGTGTGCGGTTGATGTAGAGGTGGACGGCGGTATCACACTTAGTTCTCCTTGCTCCTGATCATCTGCTTCGACGACAAGATTGTATAACTCATCCAAGAGACTAGAATCATGCATGTCGCATGCATCGTGCGCTGCTTGTTCTTCCACTCCTGCTCCTTGAATCTCGTCTCTTCGGCCATTATTCGCCTCCATTGTTCCTCTGTCTTTGGGACCCTGTCGTTTTTCTATCTCGTCTCTTCGTCCGTTCTCCTCTTTTCGTGTTACTCTTTTTTCTTCGGGCTCTTGTCCTCCGTTTTCTCTCTCGTCTCTTCGTCCGTTCTCCTCTTCTCGTGTAACTCTTCTTTCTTCGGGCTCTTGTCCTCCGTTTTCTCTCTCGTCTCTTCGTCCGTTCTCCTCTTCTCGTGTAACTCTTCTTTCTTCGGGCTCTTGTCCTCCGTCTTCTCTCTCGTCTCTTCGTCCGTTGTCCTCTTCTTCTGCTCTCACTCTCACTCTGGGCACTTGGCTTGCGTTCTTTGTAGCATTGGTGATGGCGACATTGATTAACGCCTAAAAACGTGGAAACAAATCCGCTTTCACTGCGCTGCTCAATTCGTCGTGCGATATTGTGTTGTCTAGATCAATAATTTCCTGATCGAGCGTGACTGTCATTCCAGCAGGTGTGTGAGTCGAGATAGGAGCCAGCACGTCTACCATGCATTTTGAGTAGTCGACCGCATCTGGGTTCCACGGGAAGAGCCCGCACGCCCGGAAGCCGTTCCGGATGGTAGACTCCTTCGCCGCCACTCCTATTGTCTTGTCGATTAGTGCCGCAAAGTTGACCCTCGTCACGACGGTGTTCGGGTGTTCCCTTTGGAACTCTCTCACGGTCAGTTTCCACGCGGACTTCAATGGCTTGAAGACGGACACATCGGCGGGCTGTAGAATGTGTGTCGAGTTCGGGAGAAGTGTGTAGATGATAATGTGTCGCTTAGAGCATTCCTCGGAGAGCGTGTACGACATGTGCGACTTGTGGCCATCTAGAAACAACACCACCGGTTTGGGAATGTTCTGTTGTACAAGGTAGGGGTCGAGGACGTTGACTATGTATTCGAAAAATGTGTCCGATTTCATCCATCCGCTATCGGATAAGCCGATCGCCCACGGTTGTGGCACTGACGCCACGACCTCCCTAGGCGGCCTTTGATAGGGATAAACAATCATCCCGGGCAGCACCTTGCCGTCAGCGGAGAAGGTCGCCAACACCGTCAAGGTGTCCTTCTCGTTGCCGCGTTTGAGGTCGTAAACATTCCTCCAGCCTCTTGGGCCGAGCACTTTCCCAGACTTGGGGCAAAGAGAAAAACTCGTCTCATCGGTATTTAAGACACGTCTTGGGTCAGCCATGATGTCGGCGAAAGCACTACCTTCATTATTCGACAGATAGTCTTTCGTTTTTTCAAACCACTTCCGAATCGATTCCTCTGTCACAGTCGCAGGTACTGCAGTCACGCCCTCTGGTTCGCGAACCACGATCTCGGGGTGTCGGCGCATGAAACTTCTGTACCAGGTTTCGCCTGGTCGGTTGTTATTGAATGGTGTCTTCCGCTGGTCATCTTCAACAATCTTTCTCGCCGAATCCAATAGCTCGCCTTTCTTCTGCGGGTGTCCCGTCTTCGCCAGGTGCACCAGCCAACGCACCAGGTCGTCCTCCTCCTGAAAAAAGGAATGGTAATTAATTAAAATTAAATTAAATACACATATGTCAACATATACTGTTATAATTCGTAGGACATGCAGCCTAAGGATCTTTAAAAATTACACAACGCTTGGGCATATACCTCTCCTACTAGCATTACAATCCCTAGTTTCTTGCCTATGTTTACATATAGGCTAAAGCCTATATTTTATTGACTAGCATATTATGACCAATGTAGGCTACATGTATAGCCTATTTTATATATATATATGCCTAATATACATGTATGTATGTATGAATGTATGTATGCATGCATGCATGCATATATGTATATTATATATGCTACAGAATATAGCTACGCTACAACCGCAGCATTATAATATGCTGGATTAGTGGTTAGGCCTAGGTCTCTATATTTATAAGTGAAACTATATTGAGCAAAAACATGCACCTGCGAAGTTAGGACTGTGTCCGGACCACATTTGCGCTGCTCGGGCGTCTTGCCGAGCAACTTGTCGCTAAGTGTGGACCTTGGCACTGAACATTGTTCCGCCGCTCTCCGCACCCCCATGCGCTGTGTACGACAGGCAGCCAGGGCTGCCGCCATTTGTTCCTTTGCGTACTTGTATTTTGACATGATCTGTAGACATAATGCAAGCTTAGAATACGTCGTAGTTTATGTAATAATCGGGAGAATAACACAGCCAGTTTATTTTATAATGTTTTAAACTGCAGCCCTAAAATACATATGGGATATAGGCGCCTTGAACGGAACTGTCCGAAAACTGGTTGGTTATCGGACACCCCTATCCGTCGTGTCCGATTTCTGGTTACGGAATATCAAAAAGCCCGACAAACGATGCAGCACTTGCGTCACTTAATACGCTTTACGTTGAGTGTATATACAGTGCAAAAAAAGTGCCATTTCAGTTATCGGACACGTTGTCCGGAAACTAAATTCGAACTTAATACCTGTGCCAGTAATCGGACACTGCCTATATGATATGTGGGATGGTCATTGACACAGGTAAATGCATCCAGTGTGTTCTCTATGTATTCATAATGTCACTCTATTTACATGGAAAGGCTAATCAAACACTAATAAGAAATATTGCAGTCGGACACTTGCAGGCCTACTTACCGATTTCAAACTGTAGCGCGCGTTTAGACAGGTGCGTTCGGCGTTCTTCACGTGACGTCGCCCAGACACCAATATTATTCGCCAGGTGGCGTAACTAAAGTGTAGAATTAAAGAAGATATGCTAAGCTTGACACTAGTTGGCGCCACTGACTCTTATATCGTTTTATTGTTCTATTCCAATCATTTTAATATAAAGTGTCCGATAGATGGTACTGTCCGGCAATGGGCACATTTACCCTACATGAATTTAATAGTAAAATTCGAGGAGCCACCTTAATTTTTTATTAACTCAAATTACTGGGCCAGCAATTTGCATTTTTGACTGATGTGACTGCTTAAATAATAAATTACTAACTGTAATTCATTGTACGTCTCCAAAGACAGTCAAAATAAACCTCAGTAACTGGACAATTTGCAGACATTCTGTATATATAAAGCAGTAGAAGAACAATATCCAGGATATATTTTGTCTAACAAACAGTATTTCCGGAATAGAGTCCATGTATTTAAAGATAGGATATTGTCCAGATAATATTGGTAGGGATACAATCAGGCGGAAACGTTAACTTATATATGGTCCGACTCATGACGTCGGACGGAGCAGGCCGCGTTTCGTTGAGCTCTCGTGTGACGATGTTCTCTTGTTACAAATGCGACGGAAAATAATGAAGTTATCTAATGGCATCGAACTTCCAACGATCCGTACGATGAATCTGGTGAGATAAACATTCACAATACCCTAAGATGGGGGTGGATTTGCACATAATCTATGGGTCTGTCAGATTCAGCGTGCTGCCATATTGAACGTCCATCTTGGACATGCCACATTTGACACACCTATCAGACGTGTAGCCAACGACAATAAGACATCATGCCGCCCAAGCATCGCCAAGAAAAGCTCGTCAGAGGCTACTCGCTTTGAAGGTATTGACAATGAACTACTAAAACTTACCTTTATTGCAACTCTGAGTGACAGTGATGTTATAAAACAATTGAAACGAGCTCTGTTCCCGCAAGAGATTGTTGACAAAATAGACTACTTAGCAGCTCAGACTGAGCAACTAAAACAAACTGTGAAAGCGAAGGACGAGAAAATCAAAACAACTTGAAAGTAGAGTCGACTTGTTAGAATCGGCCAACAAACAGCATCGAGCAATATTCTAGAAGATCCAATTTGAGAATAGAAGGAATACCCGAATATGTATGTATTGGTGAAATTGAAAATGCAATCCTAGACATTGTCAATGATCATATGAAGTTAACCTCAGTCCTGCAGTCTCAGAGAGATTGAGCGAGCGCACAGAATTGGCCGCCCTAAAACGGATGGCGGGCGACCACGCACTAAGATTTTGACACTAAATAGCGAACGTCGGAGGGACATACACAGCTCGAATCAACCTAAAACATCACAATACAGCCTCGGGTCTAAACCTTCGTTTATTTGTTAATGAACACCTCACGAAAACTCGTTCTGAACTTCTGTATGAACTTGGAAAAAAATGAACTGATTTCTGACTGTTGGTCTTTCAATAGGAATATCTTGTACACAGACACTCAGGGTGTTGTCCATCAAGTACGAAGTAAACAGGACGCATGTTTCAAGGTGCGCAGTGTTTGACGCCTGCGTTACGTAACTCCTGTGAACATTCCCGAGACACAGCTGCGTCAAATGACGTAAGCATTGTGTGGCACTTGCACACTTGCACACCTTCAATTAATATAACCTATCCATGTTATACGGATAGATGATTTATTACAGAGTATCATTTTATTTTTCAGACTAAATACAATTACAGTAATCTATTTAGTTATGCTGATTTGTAGTTGGTACATGCCAAATCAAGGCAGTAGGTTAATATATTACTATTGTTTTTATTTAAAAAACAATTTTTCGATATCAAGAATATAACCACCTAAGCCTATGTGCGCATATCATTTAATGGGCACGTGAGATTATTAATGATTGGCAGACCTATCTCACCATTGTATTGTGACTTGTATTATCACCATTACTCTCGGTACCTCGATGGTAAGCACGTTGAACAATCCCAAGGACTGGATAGCGTGCTGTATAACAACGTACCTTTACTTGAGGTTTTCTTACAGGTGTTGGGGTAGTTTTTTTTGGTGGACCGAGAGTAAATAGTATAAAGGATCACTTCAATCGGATCGTTGTTGCCTATCCCCATTTTGTGTGTTTACACAAGTAGGTGTCATAATGTCGAATTTCTGCGAATTGCTATTATATGAACTATTTTCCTGAATATGGTGAGGTAAATGTTAGAGTGTATCTAGACGAATTGCATCGACAAGTTATGCAATAAGAGTATCCAAGTGTGGTGTGGGAGCCCACATTGGAAGTTTATTGTTAGGCATGGGGCATGACCAGGTTATGCAATAATTGTACCCATGATGTTTTCGCTTTTGGCGTGGTACATTATATTAAAAGGGGTATCAACGTAATGGGACCGTCCACGACACGTTCGTCGTCTCCAAGTCATGTTGACGGCCGACTTACAGAGCGTTCAGCCGACTGTTCAACTGCCTTCCCCGCGCGCGCGACACCAGTGCGTCAGCACGAGCTATCGTCACGACACGTTAGCCGTCGTCACGACACGTTAGCCGTCTCCACGACATATTGCCGGCTGACATACTGTACGTCCAGCTGACCGTTCAACTGTCTTCCCCGTGTGTGACACCAGAGCGTCAGCGTCAGCCGTCGTCATGAAACATCGCCGTCTCCACGATCTATTGACATCTGGCTTACTATCGTCCAGCCGACAACAACCTCGACATCATTGCGGTCGAACGTATTCTGCTGGCGGTGAGATTATGTGACCGCCCAGCAAACACATAACATTTTTCTAACATTTGATAAAGGTTATATACATGTTATAACGAAAACATTTTTCAATAACATTTCGTAAATGTAAATAAAATGTTATGTAAAATTTCAGAAACATCATACAGATGTTTTTAAGATAACGTAATTTTACATTTTTCAGTGATGTTTTTAAAACATCATTAAAACATTCCCATCAAACACAATAATGTTTTAAAAACATCAGAAAAATGTTTCCTCAAATGTCATAATAATGTTTTTTTAATGTTATAATGATATCAAAATGTGCCATCTTGGAAACATTTGAAAAACATTTTTGAACAATGTTTTTTTTAAATATATATATAACATCATGAAAACATGTTTGACAAAGGAACCTAAACATCACAAAAATGTTATTTTAATGTTGTATTAAAAATTTCACTTTGAAAGGTATAAGAAAAGCTTTGATTTTATGGCTGAGCCCAGCAAACACAATACTGTTTTAAAAACATCAGAAAAATGTTTTCTAAAATGTCATAAAAATGTTTTGTATATGCTATAATGATATCAAAATTTGCCATCTTGGAAACATTTGAAAAACATTGTTGAACAATGTTTTATTAAAACATATATATAACATCATAAAAACATTTTTGACAAAGGAACATAACATAAAAAAAAATTATTTTAATGTTTTATTAAAACATTTCACTTTGAAAGGTATCAGAAAAGCTTTCATTTTATGGCTGAGCCCAGCAAACACAATACTGTTTTAAAAACATAAGAATTTTTTTTCAAAAATGTAATACATTTTTTTTAATGTTATAATAATATCAAAATGTGCCATCTTGGAAACATTTGAAAAACCTTTTTGAACAATGTTTTATTAAAACATATATATAACATCATAAAAACATGTTTGACAAAGGAACATAAACATCACAAAAATGTTATTTTAATGTTTTATTAAAACATTTCA
The DNA here is from genome assembly GCA_033239005.1 of Lamellibrachia satsuma. Classification (NCBI taxonomy): domain Eukaryota; kingdom Metazoa; phylum Annelida; class Polychaeta; order Sabellida; family Siboglinidae; genus Lamellibrachia; species Lamellibrachia satsuma. The sequence goes on from BSQZ01000032.1 coordinate 7,022,586, forward strand.
CTTTGAAAGGTATCAGAAAAGCTTTAATTTTATGGCTGAGCCCAGCAAACACAATACTGTTTTAAAAACATCAGAAACATTTTTCAAAAATGTAATAAATTTTTTTTTTATGTTATAATAATATCAAAATGTGCGAAGCGAAGCCAGCGACAGCGATTGATGTCGGCGGCAGCGCAAAACAAACAACACGTTGATACTCGTTCATTGACATTGTTCACCTAATGTTTCTTGAGAATTGTCAAAGCAATTCTAAGTAGGTTTAAGCAGGCCCAGTTGGCATTTTCCCCTGGCGGCAGAAATTCGGGATCCACGACCGACCGCGTTATATCCGAATCCGCGTAATATTACATTACATCGTAAATTTAATCGTTTTCGCGACGCGAAACAAACGAAAATACGAATTCGTCATCCGCATATGAAACGATGTTAAGTGGTGCGTAATAAATGTACGCTTCGGTCGAGATAGGTTGAAAGACGAGGTGAAACAATTATTAATTCTACCTATTGTATTTTTCTGTGTTTTATTAGCTTACATACTACGTTTGTCAAATCATATACGTTTTCGGCTGCTGAGGTCCAGGTTATTATTTTCGATTCGTAGGCCTGTTGGTCCAGTACATCATCATCGTAGTAGATCTATTCCATAACAAAATACGTACGTGTGTTTTATTCAGTTCAAGAGTCAAGAGGGTGTGACATTTAAAAATAATACACGTTGATGCTAGTATACTCGTTTAATAAGTTCCATAAACTGCATATTGCCGTATAAGATGATGGTGCAAGCACACGGGGCTTCGACAGCGTTCTTGGGCTTGGTGCAGCGGGCGGGGGTCGCTGTTGTTTAGTAGCTCCCTGGTGGCAGATATGAGAACACCTAACGCGCCTCGCTTACAGCGCGGTCCGAAGTCGTGGACCCCGACTACCGCGTTATAACAAAGCTCGACTGTAGATGCAACGAGGTATGTAGCTAACTGATGAATAACCAAAAGTCACTTAGAATGTATTAGTATTACAAATGTATTGTTTTTCATTGTTAAACTTGATGTCAAGATCAATCTCAAAATGCAGCACGCTGTCACATGTACTTTCCCAAATGTTATCCTTGTCAAATATAAGGCTAATCTACCAACTTAACACTGTGTAGATCTGAGACAGTTGTGTCCAGTGACATTACTTATTTTGTGTAATCATCACTATAGCAAGGGGTGGTATAGTAGTACTACACTACCCCTAGCAGCAACACTAATTAAGTTCCAAGTTTCAACAGGGTTATCTGCCAGCTAGGGGTACTGTTGATCAACTGTCCATTTAGTAGGGGATTGGCCAACATATAACATCTGCCATGACTTATCTTCTGCATCATTAGTTATAGAGGAAATTTGTTTGAGCAGGATATAGACGCGTTGAGTGCCCATATGAAAAGAGCACGGAAACGGGAATATTGCAGAAGATGGATGTCGGAAAAGAGAATAAAGTCCAAAATAGATGCAGATACACGTGAATTAATTGGAGACACTTCCGAAAATGAAACATCAGAAGATGTGACAGAATTTCAAGAAAGCAATAATGACCAAGTTGAGCATAACACAAATGCTGAACATGACCACAGTGATGAACATGACCACAGTGTTGAACATGACCACAGTGATGAACATGACCACAGTGATGAACATGACCACAGTGTTGAACATGACCACAGTGATGAACATGACCACAGTGTTGAACATGACCACAGTGATGAACATGACCACCATAGTGACAATGTTACTAATGATGATTATGATGACAATGCATACAGTGATACTATTACTGATGACATCCCTACTGACAGGGAAGTAGAATCATACAGTAAGAGTGAATCATCAGAAAGGTGAGGTCTGGCAGAAATCCTGCCGCCCAAATTGTGAAAAGACTCTTCGAAGAAATACAACATGAAGAGGAGTATACAACTCTACAAAGACATATTTATCATAGACGGCCAGATAATGCATACAGATCTAGTACTGTGAAGTGGTTTGTGTGGAGAATAGACAAGAAGACACATACAAATGCAAGATTTACCATTCACCAGGGGCTTTATTTATGCAACCCTGTGATTCTCGGACTATTGGTGGCTGCAAAGTGCGGAGAACAAACTATGAAATGAAAATTGTGGAAGGAAAAGTCCTAACTAAAAGATGCATAAGGATGGACTCTGGCAGTGACATTGTGTTTATTCAGCTCCTTCATGACTACTGAGGTACACACGCACACACACATGCTTACTTTGTTAATGTCCTTTGTAAAAAATCATATTGTATTATGTTAATAGCCATGATATTTGAGCCACCTGTTATAGCTAACATATTACAAACATTAAAATATAGAGATGAATAAAACATTCATATGTAATTTGTAAGGCATAGAAATGCATGGTGCACATGAAAACAAAATCAGTTTTCCAGTACCTATGTATCAACTGATAGAAGCTTGGGCTATGTCATTGATTATGTATTAGTATGGGACAAAACTGTGGATTTCGTTGAATGTCAGTGTAATTAATATTAATTTTTTCAATTATTTTAAAGCATAGAGAAAATATAAGCTTTGCCTGTGTAAAACTGTACAAGCTGATTTGTAAACAGTTTTGATTTGATTTCATATCTCCTTGGTTTCAGTGTAGCCATGCCATACTCTGTGGTTCTTTTCAAAGAAGGTGATGCTGTGGAAGTGGAATGCGTACCAACATCATGGATAGAAAAAAGAGGAGATGGGGTAAGTAATAAAAATGCAATTTTTGTGTGGAATACTAATTATGGCTTAATTGGTTATTTGCAGACATTACCCAGGCTGACTACGTAAGAATTTGTTTTAGTGGAGAGGGGGAGGGTTCGTGTAAAAACATTTGGGTTATATTTTGAGAAAACCCGTGACAGAAAACGCAGCCAAAATATCAAATAGCCAAACTTTTTGTCTCTCAATATGTATACTTAAATACATCTACAAATAGACAAAGATAATGTCAGTTTGTTACATTAACTATTTAATTTAATGTTAGTTATCTTTGTCATATATGTTTAACTTGGCAGAAAATTTACTACTGGCCATCTGGAAATTACGCAGTGGACAGCATACAATGTTCGCCTCATAGGCAAAACTGGTAATGCACATTATTCATAGTTACATATTAGATTCATGATATGTAAAGTAGAATATAATAGGGGTGGTTTGTTGCAGTCATGTTCTCATGATAGAGAATTGTCAAAATGTGATTGTTTTTAGAATCAAAAACGCACCATTGGCTATTTTGTAATTAATTAGAAATGGAAAATGAGAAGGCCGACAACATTGTATATGCATGCTTTACAACAATTTACCAACAAATTAACTCATGCTATTGTCATCAACCCATTTGTGAGTGTGTGACAACAGGCTTCATTGATTCTAAATGTATTGTATACTGCCAACCAATAATTGTTAAACATTTGTCCATTTAGGCAAGGAGATCCTTTGTTTTTGTTGTAAGTTGAGACATTTTCCTGATTAATTCAGAGTACCCCGACTATGAGACAGCTTCCAAGTATGCGAAAAAGGCAGAGGATACATCTAATGTTGAGCCAGATGAAGCACAGGGGAAGCGGCATTGCCAAAAGCCAAAACGCTACCAATCTCCTGATTCACCGGCAGTAGTTAGTGAGGAGTGTGGAGAAGATGGTAATGAAAATTAAAATGCCCCATCTCATATTTGCTTTTATCATCCAATATGTATATCTTCCCAGTAGAGCGGTCTGTAATGAGAGGTGTCTATATGTTACAGAATTTTAAAGATGACCAATACTTTTATCCAAACATTTGTACATGGCCTTTTTATTCAAATAAAATCAATTGTAAAATTTTATATCATACATTATTCAACATTCATAAGTATAGTGTGTACATGTGTTTGCAACACATTTCTTATTCTACCTTATTTGATGGGAAGTTAATGTGGTGTACATGTTTTCTATTTTCACAAATGATTTTGAAATGTGATTTGTGGACATTCTGTTGTTATGAAAGACTTTGGTGTCTGATTCTGGACAAATATCAATTTGATTGTAGGTTTAACTTCAAGAACATATCAGTATTCTACCAAGACAAACTCTGTACAACCCTGAAAATAGTTTCAGATTCAGAAGTTGAGGAAACTCCAGATACTGTGGAAACAGTTGCACTCCCTCCACCTCCTTTCAGTTTCTCAGGTAACAATTATACAAAAATACATAAAATATAGTTAATGTACAACAAAGGACAGTGGAACTTGGTTAATCCTGACACCTTGATACCCACTGTATGTGTCTGGTTTAACAAGCAATGATTTTAATATCAAAAGTATCGTGCATTTACTGTACACATGTCTATCACACTTGTTAAATACTATAACATAATGTGGACATTAAATGTCATCTGATGAACTTGTACAGGTATAATGGCTATTTATTGAAGAAGTCTGAGTTTTGTCTGCTTGGTTTCTCTATATCTACTATTGTAAGAATGTGATGTCTCTGTCCAAATGTATATCCTAAATATTTCATGTCACTGTGACTTTCATGTCAAATAAACTAATAGATAATAATATATAATTGTAACATTTATGTTCAATACAGCACTGGATACTGAAAGTGGCAGTGATTTGCCCAGGGGTAAATCTTCTAAGCGTACAGAGCCACCACTTCGACCTAGTTGCAGTTCATCCCAGGCCCAACTTAAGCTGCCGCAAGTTCTCGGCAAACAACAACGTCCACAGGGTGATGGAATGCAAATGGAGAGTCCTGGCAGATCACAGATAATGTCGAGCTCCTTCTGCATTCAAGGTACTCCTTTATGCTTCTTTACACGTAGGCCGTTTTAAGTGCTAATATACCATTGGTCTTTCCCTACTCAGGGGACCCCATGGGAAAATTTGACACTGTTTTTATCCTCCTTGTCACCCCATTAAATAAGCATCATTCAATTAAATAAATGCCCCTTTTCTTACCATTTGGGGGTTGCTGGCAGGGGGAGGACCCAACTAAAATTGCTGGCATTGGTCATTCCATAATCAGGGAACCCCAAATGAAGATTTGACACTCTTTTTAGCGTTGGCACAATTCCCATAAATAAATGTACTTCTTTCTCACCCTTTGGGGATTGCTTGCAGGGGAAGCCCCACCTAAAATTGCTTGCATCGATTCAAGCGGATATAGTTGTCTCAATTTTTCAGTTCTGGCCAAGCTAATTTCCAACTGTGGCGTGACTCCAAATAGAGTGTCATGGCAACGGAAACAGAAAACATGGATGTTGATTTTTGTAAAAAGTACACTGCAAAATTACAAGAAAAGGTGGCATTGTCTGCCAATGGGCAGTGTCAGTTGTGGAGAGGGTGCAAAAAAGGTAAATTCAGTAACTATGGTGTGATTAATTGCCGTTTTGAGTATGGCTACAAAACGGTTACAGTGCATCGTTTAAGTTATATGCTTGAACACAAAATGACACGTGTTGAACCTGGCTTAGATGCCAGTCATCTTTGTCATAACAATCTGTGTCTGACAGCAAGTCATATCTCTATGGAGCCACATTCCATAAATAACAACAGGCAATATTGTGTTAGTCAAAATGTATGCTTTGGTCATGCACCATATCCAAAGTGTATGTTGCAATTCAAGGTATTTCAATGGCAATGCAATAGTAAAACTTACATTTTTCTAGATGTGTTGAATCCTTCAGTTTTTTCAAAGTGTCGTCTGCTGTAGTCAATCTTATGCAGTTGTGTCTGTCAGCCCATGCTGAGTGATGTCTTCGAATGTCGATTGATGTATAGCTCACAAGATGGCACCATGTGCCAGTCATGGTCCATTGTCTGTTGGTGGTTTCTTGTATTGTGGTTGCAGGTCTATGAGTGATGAAACTGGGAGAAAGTAGAAAGTTCACATTTGTAAGAAGTGTTCTGTTTTTTGTTTGTTTCATAATCTACCCTCTACTTTCTGCTGGCATAACTGTGATCAGCAGACTTTCGTGATCGCAATGAATAAGGATGATCTTCCCTGTTTGCAGTTGGCAGTGTTGTCTTTCTGCGGCGACTCCTTGTGACCACTGGCTTAACTACTGCTGCTGGCGTTTCTGAAGCTGGCCTTTTCTTCCCTTTGCGAGTAGATGGATTTGGATCAAGCTGACACTTCAGGTATCGATCTTCTGGACGGCGGTTTCTGTTTGAATCGAAGTAGTTCTGCATGCGCTTTAACTTGGTATGACGGATATGCAGACGCACTGATGATCGACATTTGTATTGTCTCTGGTATTCCACCTCATGCTGGATTTGCTTGACAGCTGTAGCGACCTGTCCACCTCTCGTAATAGGACAATGTACATTCTCTAACTTGCACAGCATTGAATTCCCCGCTCAATAATTTATGCGATCGATCACTGAACTCACTCGTCCATGTGCATTTCTACTGAATTTAACATTCTTCAGCAATGAAGCACTGAATGATCTGTTAATGGATTCATTCTTGTCAGTTGTAAGTCTGTGTCGTGTCATCTGGAGTGCTGAATTTCCAAGTCGCATTTCTATTAATCCTTTAAGCGTTGCTCGGTCTTCATCTGTCATATTTGATCAGTATTAGGACCTATACTATTCTTAATTTATATCAATGACTTGGACGACAGTATAACAAGTAACGTACTAAAATTTGCGGATGACACAAAAAACTGTTTAGAAAGGTTAATACTGATGGTGATAAACAACATTTACAAAACGATCTAGACAGATTAGTGAAATGGTCTGAGAAATGGCAGATGTTGTTCAATTTTGGGAAATATAAATGCCTACATACAGGACATAGGAACTTGAATGTAAATTATAAAATGGGAGATACTGTTCTGGGTACTACTGTAAAAGAAAAGGACTTAGGAGTTACAATAAGCGCTGATATGAAAGTATCAGAGCAGTGTGGTATTGCAGCTTCAAAGGGTAATCAAATTCTTGGATTGATTAGAAGAAACATAACATACAAGGGAAAAACGTTAATTATACCTCTTTATAAAGCAATAGTTAGACCTCATTTAGAATACTGTATACAAGCATGGAGACCATATCGTAAGAAGGATATAGATACGCTTGAACGCATACAAAGGAGAGCAACTAAAATGATTCCAGAACTGAGAGACCTTAGTTATGAAGAACGCCTGAAAGAATGTAGTTTAACAACTCTAGAGACAAGGAGGTTAAGAGGAGATCAGATTGACGTTTTTAAGATATTGAATGGGTATGAAAATATTGATAGAAATATGTTTTTCTCACTCAAGAAGGATAGCAGAACTAGAGGACATGAGGTAAAATTAGTAAAGGATCAATGTAGATTGGACATCAGGAAGCACTCGTTCTCACAGAGGACAATAAATGAATGGAACAAATTGTCTACAGATTGTGTAACTGCTAGCAGCGTGAATATGTTTAAAAACAAGGTTGACACATATCTCAGGAGGGCGGGCTATAAGTAGATGAACGTTGTTGGACTCTCGATAAGCCAATGGCTTCCTTGTCCACTTGCCATCTGGGCCTTTGGCTTGGATGGCAAATCTTGTTAAATATTGGGTCGTGTCAGGCCACATGCCTTCAAATGCTGTGACCTTTTCCACCAGTTGTTTCGCTTGCCTCCACGACAGACAATTCCATGTCGGTGGGTGACAGTTCTGATATAAGCCAGAATAACAGTCCAGTGTTGCTTGGATTATCTTTGGCATCTTAGTAGTTATCATTCTAATGTCACCAGCATAAAGTGTAGATTTTCTGGCATCGTGTTCTTACATCCTTTGCAAAAATTCTCTTGTGTTCAGCTCTCACCATGGCATTCTCTCCCGGGAACATTCTGGATGAGAAAGATGCTCTCATGATATGTCAGAACTGTGTCTGACCGAGATGTGTTGTGTCAGCCTGCCGTTCTGCCGCGACTGTTGGCATGGCATCCTGTAACCCATGAAATGCTTTCGCATCACCGTCTGTTGCAACGAATTTTAGTCCGACCTGTTGCTGGGCAAAGCTCACTCCGATTTGGCGCCATATTTCATATTCTGACATTGGATCGACCACACGAATCTTGGCTGTACATCCTTGATGGCCTGTGCATGACACATTTTGACCTTGATTGCGAAGTGATGAGCCTAGTTTGCATAGCTTGTTTTCCATGTGAAAACCTAGAATCTCATGCTTGTCCGTCTGCCATTCAATCGCGGTTCCCACTGCTTGACTTGCACTCTGTCCACAACCGTAGCTGTTTTTCACGCAGAACATTTATCTCTGGTTTTTTCCCTCTTCTGCTGTAGGTCATCAGTCGTGGACTGAGAAGTAATTGTGGCAACCCGGTTGGATGTCCTTTGCATCCCGCTTCGACTTGGGGGAGGTGTGTTTGTTGTGGGCAGAATGTGTCGCAACTTTGTGTTTCCCATCGTTGTATCTTGTAGTCCTACATGGATGGCTACATTTGGAGCACACGGTTTCTGACCACGACTGCCCGTGTTTACTTCGGAATACAGTTTATACATACGTGACTTGTAGTGACAGGCTGTACAGGACAATGACTGTTGCCAACACAAACCAAATTTTTTCTCATGTACTTCGAAGTGTGGAAGAATACATGTGTCCTCTCTGCTAGCATGCTCTTTAAAGCAATCATTCCACATTGCTGCATTTTTGTCCAATCTAAGTAGACGCATTTCAGAAACTGCATGAATATCTGTCTGTGCGTCAGCTTGAAGATAGATGTATGTTAGGTCAGGGCATTGATCAAGCTGTGGCCGTAGAATTTTGCTCGTGCCTGGCCGGCCCTCTGCGTCTGAAACTGCCAGCAATCCTGAAGGAGTGGTTTGCACCACTCTGTCAAAGTCATCCTGGCTTAGCCGTGGCAACCAAACCCCACTGTTAACCCCACTGGGTTCCTGTTGGATTGCTGCATCTGATGGTTTGTGGTAACAGTGGCCGGTCTTGAAGCCGCCAATTTTCATCTTAATTCCACCAGCAGGTGGACATTTCTCCTCGCTCTTTCTACTACTACTACTACTACTATCATGTGTTGTCTCCTCCATTGTAAAATCCCAGGTAAATCCAAGTAAAATTACTAATGAAAGTGACAAAACCGTTATCTGAATGCAAAGACGTCTAATCCACCTGAGAAACCAGATGACAGTGACAGGAGACCAGTATATTGGGGGGTGGGGACATCTTCAAACTAGTGCAGCCTCCCTCTGATAAGTTACATCAAAGCAGAACAAGTCACATTATAATATAATTACTTAGCAGTCAACTTTTGTTTATTTCAGTTAATTAGGCACAGTCACCTTTACTCAAGCCCATGTGAAGAGCACACATCTATTAGGAGTTGAGAAAATCCTGGACAGGCCCAGCTGTTATCTGATATGGCCTAGTGAGCTGACGTAACTGTTTCACATGGAAGGTGAGTTGTTTTTGAGGACTCCACTAAGTAGGTTATGTAATGTTATGCAATTCGACAAGTTGAGGTGTCTGTCTTTTCAGTAATCCACACTCAAAGGTGATATTTGGGTCTCTTTACATAGGTGTATTATGGCACCAGGTAAAAAATTATTATAACTTTCAGTATGGAATAGCAACTGTCTATATAGAATTTGATTACAGAACACATGCTGGACTATTCCAAAAATTATGTTACAAGTTCATTCGAGTGAGCTGATAAAGTGAGTGTATTCGAGTATCGTATTAGAATACAGACTGTCTCAAGCTGAAGTAGCTCATATATGTGTGTTCTGCCCACCACAGGTGGTGGTTCCTTGTGTATGTAAGCAATTCCAACAAATAGGTAGGACATAGATTTTTTGCATGAATGCATGATTTTCATTTACCTTTATCAACAGTCTAAATTAAAAAAAATTCTGCACAGTTACCATTTTTATTTGTTCATCCTATCATTCCACTAGTATTTAACAGATGTGTAATATAGATGTAATGTTTGGTCGAATTATATATATATTTTTCGAATGGATTCAGACAGAAAAGGAAGCATTTAAGTAGACAGGTTTTCTTACACCTATGTGTAACAAGATATTTGTAAAAAAAATGTGTAACATATTCACATGGCCTGCATTAAAAGAAACTGTAGAAAATTTGACCCATTCATTTATTGGCTTTTGGGATGATGAAATGACGACATATGTTAATATCATTGCAGACAGCAAATGATCAAGTGTTGACTGAATTAATACCATTCAGTGAACCATGTGTAGGTGTTAAATCTGTTATTGACCAGACTTGAGCGGATCTACACACTGGGTAGTGGGTCCAGGAAGTGTATGGAAGGAGACCATTTTCTTGCTGAAGCTATCTGCCGCATTTGATACCATTGGTCACAGGACAACTTATTAAAAGTGTGTCAATGTGGTGTGGCATATCTGGAACAGAGCTGGTTCTCATAATATTTAACTGATAGATGCAAAAGAATGAAGATAGCGAATTGTTTCTCAGCTACGCTCCCTACTTCACGTAATGTTCCTCAGGGTGTTTCACTCTCTACGCTACTCTACTTGGCTCAGTTATCCAACGTCACAACTTGGATCACCAAGTGTATGCTAATAAATCACAGACCTATGCTATTTTGGCTACATGAGATACAAATCACTTCCAAAACTAGCTCAGGGATTGTCTCCACAAAATCTTCCATTGGATGACAGAGACCACATTAAAGTTAAATGCAAGTAAATCCGAGTTAGTTATTATTGGTGGGGTAAATTTTGCATGTCTATTTGAATCGATTAGGTGCGCACAATATGTTGCAAGACGTTTCCTTGTGTGTCAGACTTTAGATTGCAGGTAGAGAAGCACAGTAAAATTAAAACGTGTGGAAAGCATTAGCTTAACAGTGTCGCCTGGCTGTTCTTCGATGAGAACAAATTTGCATGTTTGCTGGAGTGCCATAAAACACTAATATTATATCGCCTTTTTGTTCAGGGAGTGACGTAGAGTGATATAATGAAAGCATTGATTTACTAAAATGAAAGGAAGGAAATCAACTTAATAATTTACATGTAAGTGATTACGGATTGACAGACGTTTGCTACGATGACAATAAAACTGATGCCGATTGACCAACTAATGCGAATCGATAATAATAACCTGAATCTGAATATGTAATGATCGATGTACTTTTGTTTAAAAAATAAGAGTCGAATGACGTGAGTGACACTTAGCATTATCTGCTATTTGGTTGCACCTCCTATCGGTCGCTGGAGAGACCAATCCACAGTCACCGGGTCTCTTATGGTTACATATCGAGCAGCTCTCAGGGGAGAGATTTGTCGGCCCCCAGACCTTCCTGTAGTTCTCCAGCCAAACTACTGACAATCCCTATATGTCGAGCTTGTAACCTCCTATGACAACACGACAACCCGTTTATATAGTAGGTAAACCTATTTACCTGAATTTGTGGTGTGAACTCTTGAAACAGGTTAACTTTACATTTAACTGATATAACAACTACTAATTAAACAATTTAGTTAATTAGAATGTTTCTTATATGGCATAGTTCATGTTGTAATGCTGCAAAGTGTATAACATGCATAAATAATATTACTAGTCTATGTTATTGATATTGAATTATGCAGATCTAGTGGTGAAATTATGCGCATGCGCCGGAAGTGATCACTCTAAGATGGCGTCTACTAGAACGTTGGCCGTGTAATTGATATCAACAACCCTACAAAACCCTGTCTTAGGAATACAACACACTCCAAGTGGAAAAGGTTTATTATATTGGCAATAGTATCATCGAACAGTTGTGATAACTGGTATGTCTGTTTATTATCTATGCATCTAGCAATTCCCACCGCCGTTACTTTGTTAACTGTTACGTTAGCCAACAATAAGCCAAAACGTATAGAAAGTGTCTCGTCTCCTTGCCAGCAACAGTCTAGCCAAATTTTCGTGCGACTAATACACAGTCATGAGATGCATCAGAAGCAGAAAACATAGTTGTCACTAATAAGTAATCTGTCCCAATACATTAATCAACACTCCATATGAAATGATCAATCGTTTGTAGAATGAATAAAATATGTATCAGAATTAAAACCATATCAAATATGTGTACTCCGTAGTATAGATATTATTTATCTACAAAGCCAAACAATGTTTATACACAAACCTTCCGCATTCCGGTGGGTCACAAAGTCCCTGTTTATAATGCTCCTTTTGTTAGTAGCTGTCTCGAATCATCTCTTTCTTCACCAATTTCGTCCGACTGGCTGTCAACGCAATGCATTTCTACCTATCTAGATGAGATCAGCTTTTACAGAGAACACCACAGGAAGCACGCAGCGTGTGCTATTGATATACAACGTATGTTGAAGCAGATAACATGCACTCCAACACGGATGTAGCTCACGAAATGCTATCTTGCACACTCCTCCATATTTCTCCAATTGATCATTCTTCGGTCATGGTAGGCCGTACACCGTATACCAATTTTTGGAAGAAGAATCACCAACGTCGCATGGATTGCTATATAAGACACGCTAAATGCAAGAACTCCCCGCATGCTGGCTGGAGGTAATCAACGAACTACGACACGCATTGTCCATGCGCTCGGACGGCGTTGTCCTGTTTGCATAACATAATCTATTGCAGCACCACGCCTTGACACCTGTCAACGCCCTGAATGATTTTGTAATCCTCACTTAGAAGCGCAATTTCTATGTCGCAATTATTCTGGTATCCTAATTGTATCGACACATGCGTGTTGTTCTATTGAGGATACGTAATCGTTCTGTTTACAGCAATTTTCTCAACATGGTTACACCAAAAAATAATAGTACGCATCAGTTAGTGTACGTTCAGTGTTCAAAGTGTTTTACACTTCACCCCTAGCACACCTGTTCATTCCAACTCCATCTCGACTTCTCTGGGAAGCACTCAGTCATGCTGCAGTTACTGCTCGAAGACCATTCGTACGTATAATCACCACTGCATATAGCCAGATACTCATTCATACAAACGAATGAGCTGTGGCAACGTTCGGTGAAACAAATTGCCAAAGCTTCGAAACGGCAGCAAGATGGTTCAATCTAGGGTTTTCACGACTGGGAGCCTGACGCGTATCCTGGTACAAAGTCAACACTTGTGTCGCACGCGGTGTCTGATGTGGAGCGTTGAATGCTATATCAAAGATGATTGATTGTTTGCTATAATGTTTACTTCATCTAACGTGTGTCCTGGAACGAAACTAGCATTGGTATCCCATCAAAGAGACGTCGGAATCGTGCATCAGTGCGTCACTTGTCCTGGATGGAGGTAGAGTCTTGTAAGAGCAGTTGCTGTAGACGTGGGCGAATGGATGTAGATTGGATGACTTCGAGCAAGACAAATATGTATTTGGGCAGCGGTTTGATGCTGCCGAGCGCCGTCGTCATGAGTTCGCTGTCGTCGATGAACTGTCGCATCAAACATACGACCACATTGTCGCCGTTGTCGAAGCCTCCTATTTTCGAGGCGCTGACGTCGTCGCGATCACCGACGTAGAGACGCAATCCCCACTCGTCCTCGACGTGTTTCAACAATTGACTGCAAACTTAGCGCGACATTATCGCGAAGCCGCCCTGGCAAGAGACAAAGTTAGCGGCGCGATGGATTTACAGTGAGCTCACAGTTGTTCTAATAAATCAGTATTTGCGCTGAGAAGTAATGGCTTTGGATTTACAGAACCACAGTTTCGTAGTCTCTCCCTCTCAATGTCCCTCTCCCTCTCCATCTCCCTCCCATCCCTCCCCTTCCTCTCTCCCTCTCTCCCGCCTCTCCCGCCTTCCCTCCCTCCCTCCCTCCAGCCCTTCCTCCCGCCCTTCCTCCCTCCCTCTCTACCCTTCTCCCCGTCTCTCCCTACCCTTCTCCCCCTCCCTCCCTACCCTTCTCCCCCTCTCTCCCCCTCTCTCCCCTCCCCCTCTTCCCTTCTCTCCCTATCTCCCTCCCTCCCTCTCCCTATCTCCCTCCCTCCCTCTCTCCGTCTCTCCCTCTCTCCCTCTCTCCCTCCCTCCCTCCCCCCTCTCTCCCTCCCTCTATCCCTCTCTCCCTCACTCTCTCCCTCCCTCTCTCCCTCTCTCCCTCCCTCCCTATTGATGTGCCATCAGGAGACAATCGTTCCAGCATTTGCATGCGACCCACAAACGTTTGATTTATCAAATTCACAAATGTACGATCAAATGCATGCGTAATTCTTTGAATATTTATTATTGTTAGATTAACTTTCTCAAGTTCACAACATGCCATTAAAATAAAGTTCTCTAAAGTGAGCAGTATTTTCAGCAGGTTAGGAAATCGTTGTCTGGCCTTTGAATCCACGTTCACAAGGGGCTTTTTAAAAAAAGTGCTCTGTAGTTCAACTGGTCAATGCCTGAGCTGTTGTTTATGCAACATGAAAAGACCATCTCGTCTGTAGGTTGATGGCTTCACAGATTACCTTTTCATTGAAACATATTAAACAATGCAGACAAATGACTCCCTTGTGTTGTGTTTGCACTGTTGGGGTGGATTCGGGTGGCAGCGCATTGCTTCAGTAAACAGCAGCAGTAATATTGACAGATGTGACATTGATGACAGTGGCAATGCCCAAATGACAATAACAACAGTGGCAATGACAGTTGTGGCAGGATGTATCCAAAGTGCATCAACTGAAGATTTCCCTCGACAAGTATTAGCCATGATAGGGGAGGGAGTAAGGCAAATGTGTTGTTTTCTACAGGGAACAGGTTGGTGTCATCAGTAGACATAACCGCCTTGGAAGCGGGTCATTGATGGTGCTCTTGCAAATTCATTGGATTATGAGTGAAACAGACATTGCAAAAACTGTAACAATGAATTGTGGGGGAGGGGAGAATGTCACATTAGATTGAGAAACTAACTTTTACAGTTGTTCTAATAAATTAGTATTTGCGCTGAGTAGTAATTGCTTATGTTTTGGTAACCAGATTGATTTGTTTAATGTTTTTATTTATACTTTCACTGTACATCCTTCTTGTCAAAGGATATTTGATTTTTATGAGCATGCTGTAGTCAAGAAGAGTACGTCGTTTATATGAGTACAACCATATGGTAAAATGCATATTGCTCAAACAGTGATACATATGAGAGATTGATTTTATAAATATTTAGCAAATATTCTATTGAAATAATGTTTTTTCTCATAAGAAATTTATACACTGCTTATGAAAATGTTGACCATATTATTGGATTTATTAAACCTAACTTTTTTTTACCAAACTAACGGTGCTTTTCCTCTTTTTTCACTGATGTTCATGGGTGAGGTTCAGGTAAAATATTGTCGTTTCACTCTTTCTGTTTTTTCTTTCCATACTTTTCTATCGGCTGTCCCCTCTATATCTTTCATCTTCCCCCTCTCCATCATTCATCTTCCCCCGATCTTCTCATATCCCACCGCACGCAGTCCTTCGATCTTAGCTGTTCATTCCCTTTTTCTTGCATCCTTGATGTTTTTTCACCTTTCCTTCCACTCTCTTTACTAGTATGTCTGTATCCATCCTTACAATGTGGCCTGCCCATTTCACGTTGCTTCTCACCAATCTTCCTGTTGAACTGTTTTGCTGAATCACATATTTCCTCAGGTCGTTCATCCTTCTTTCGTCAACCTTCTTTGTTCGTGTTATTCGACAAAACCAGAACCAACTATCAGCTGCTGTTGTTGTTCTGTCGACGCCACTGTCTCCATATGCAGATTAAGGCATGCTTGTGTAACACAAGCTCTCAGGACTTTCCTTTTCAGATTTTTCAAAATGTTTCTGTCCAACATGACTCCCTCTACCTTTCCCCAAACATTCGCTCCCTGTTGTATCCGGCATCGCATTTCTACCTCTGAATGCTCATCCTCATTAACCATTCCTCCAAGTTACACAAAGCCATCCACTTGGTTGAACTCCTTATCATCCAAACTAATGTTCAAGTCCTCTTTCTGATGTCAAACCCACATCTCTTCTGTCTTCTCCCGGCTCATTATCGGTCCGTGCTTCTTGAACATCCCCTTCCATTGCTCCAACACTTCCTGTAGTTCTTGTTTTTTGTCTGCTATCATGGCCAGATCGTTTGCATACATCCCCTTCCTAAGAACATCCTTCTTGCTGAACTTCCTGCTGATTAGTGCCACCACCATGATAAAGAGTAAACGGTCATTTCCTTGCCTCTAACCGATGTTAACTTTAAACTCTTCCAACAACCCACATCCAACCACAACTCTTCTTTTTGTTCTCAGATACATGACAGTTCTGGGTGTTGCACGCCATAACACGGAACTGACTAAATACGACCAACTCATTACAAAGTCAGACTCCCAGATAAGTACAAAAGGTGTTGGAATGAACAGGTCAGCCAGGGAGTGAACTGTTAAGCACGTTGAACAATCCCAAGGAGTGGATACAGTGCTGTGTAAACATAAACATGCCTTTACTTTAGGTCTTTTTACAGGTGCTGCGGCAGCCAGGAACAATTTTGGTGGACCGAGAGTGAACAATATCAAGGGTTACTTCAATAGGATCGCGCTTGCCTATCCCCACTTTGTGTGTTTGTACAGGTTGGTGTCATAAGTAGACATAACCGTCTTGGAAGCAGGCCATTCACGGTGCTCTTGCAAATTCATTGGATTATGAGTGAAACAGACATTGCAAAAACTGTAACAATGAATTGTGGGGGAAAGGAGAATGTCACATTAGATTGAGAAAGTAACTTTTACACTTGTTCTAATAAATCAGTATTTGTGCTGAGTAGTAATGGCTTATGTTTTGGTAACCAGATTGATTTGTTTAATGTTTTTATTTATACTTTCACTGTACATCCTTCTTGTCAAAAGATATTTGATTTTTATGAGCATGCTGTAGTCAAGAAAAGTACGTCGTTTATATGAGTACAACCATATGGTATAATGCATATTGCTCAAACAGAGATACATATCAGAGATTGATTTTGTAAATATTTAGCAAATATTCTATTTAAATAATGTTTTTTCTCATAAGCAATTTATACACTGCTTATGAAAATGTTGACCATATTATTGGATTTATTAAACCTAATTTATTTAACCAAACTAACGGTGCTTTTCCTCTTTTTTCACTGCTGTTCATGGGTTAGGTTCAGTTAAAATATTGTCGTTTCACTCTTTCTGTTTTTCTTTCCATACTTTTTTATCGGCTGCCTCCTCTCCATCTTTCATCTTCCTCCTCTCCATCTTTCATCTTCCTCCTCTCCATCTTTCATCTTCCCCCGATCTTCTCATATCCCACCTCACGCAATCCTTCGATCTTAGCTGTTTGTTCCCCTTTTCTTGCATCCTTTATGTTTTTTTACCTTTCTCTTCCACTCTCTTTACTAGTATGTCTGCATCCAACCTTGCCATGTGGCCTGGCCATTTCATCTTGCTTCTCACCAATCTTCCTGTTGAACTGTTTTGTTGCATCACATATTTCCTCATGTCGTTCATTCTTCTTTCGTCAACCCTCTTTGTTCGTGTTATTCGACAAAACCAGAACCAACTTTCAGCTGCTGTTGTTGTTCTGTCAACAGAAAGAGATTAAGGCATGCTTATATAACACAAGCTCTCAGGATTTTCCTTTTCAGCTTTTTCAAAATGTTTCTCTCCAACATGACTCCCTCTACCTTTCCGCAAGCATTCGCTCCCTGTTGTATCCGGCATCGAATTTCTACCTCTGAATGCTCATCCTCATTAACCACTCCTCCAAGTTACACAAAGCCATCCACTTGGTTGAACTCCTTATCATCCAAGCTAATGTTCAAGTCCTCTCTCTGATGTCAAACCCACATCTCTTCTGTCTTCTCCCATCTCATTATCGGTCCGTGCTTCTTGAACACCCCCTTCCATTCCTACAACAGTTCCTGTAGTTCTTGTTTTGTGTCTGCTATCATGGCCAAATCGTTTGCATACATCCCCTTCCTGAGAACATCCTTCATGCTGATCTTCTTGCTGATTAGTGCCGCCACCGTGATAAAGAGTAAAGGGTCATTTCCTTGCTTCTAACCGATGTTAACTTTAAACTCTTCCGACAACCCATATCCAACCACAACTCTTCTTTTTGTTCTCAGGAACATGACAGTTCTGGGTGTTGCACGCCATGACACAGAACTGACTAAATACAACCAACTCATTACAAAGTCAGATTCCCAGATAAGTACATAAGGTGTTGGAATGAACACGTCAGCCAGGGAGTGAACTGTTAAGCACGTTAAACATTGCCAAGTAGTGGATACAGTGCTGTGTAAACATAAACATGCCTTTACTTTAGGTCTTTTTACAGGTGCTGCGGTAGCCAGGAAAAATTTTGGTGGACCGAGAGTGAACAATATCAAGGGTCACTTCAATCGGATCGCGCTTGCCTATCCCCACTTTGTGTGTTGGTACTAGTTGGTGTCATAAGTAGACATAACCGTCTTGGAAACAGACCATTCATGGTGCTCTTGCAAATTCATTGGATTATGAGTGAAATAGAGACATTGCAAAAACCGTAACAAGGAATTGTGGGGGAGGGGAGAATGTCACATTAGATTGAGAAACTAACTTTTACAGTTGTTCTAATCAATCAGTATTTGCGCTTAGTAGTAATAGCTTATGTTTTGGTAATCAGATTGATTTGTTTAATGTTTTTATTTATACTTTCACTGTACATCCTTCTTGACATAGGATATTTGATTTTTATGAGCATGCTTTAGTCAAGAAGAGTACGTCGTTTATATGAGTACAACCATATGGTAAAATGCATATTGCTCAAATCGAGATACATATGAGAGATTGATTTTGTAAATATTTAGCAAATATTCTATTGAAATAATGTTTTTTCTCATAAGCAATTTATACAGTGCTTATGAAAATGTTGACCATATTATTGGATTTATTAAACATAACTATTATTGGATTTATTAAACATAACTTTTTTTTACCAAACTAACGGTGCTTTTCCTCTTTTTTCACTGATGTTCATGGGTTAGGTTCTGGTAAAATATTGTCGAGTCACTCTTTCTGTTTTTTCTTTCCATACTTTTCTATCGGCTGCCCCCTCTCCATATTTCATCTTCCCCCTCTCCATCTTTCATCTTCACAGTGATCTTCTCAAATCGCACCTCACGCAGTCCTTCGATCTTAGCTGTTCATTCCCCTTTTCTTGCATCCTTAATTTTTTTCACCTTTCTCTTCCACTCTCCTTACTAGTATGTCTGTATCCATCCTTACAATGTGGCCTTCCCATTTCACCTTGCTTCTCACCAATCTTCCTGTTGAAATGTTTTGTCGCATCACATATTTCCTCAGGTCGTTCATCCTTCTTTCGTCAACCCTCTTTGTTCGTGTTATTCGACAAAACCAAAACCAACCTTGCAGCTGCTCTTGTTGTTCTGTCAACGCCACTGTCTCCAGATACAGATTAAGGCATGCTTGTGTAACACATGCTCTAAGGACTTTCCTTTTCAGCTTTTTCAAAATGTTTCTGTCCAACCTGACTCCCTCTACCTTTCCCCGAGCATTCGCTCCCTGTTGTATCCGGCATCGCATTTCTACCTCTGAATGCTCATCCTCATTAACCATTCCTCCAAGTTACACAAAGCCATCCACTTGGTTGAACTCCTTATCATCCAAAGTAATGTTCAAGTCCTCTCTATGATGTCAAACCCACATCTCTTCTGTCTTCTCCCGGCTCATTATCGGTCCGTGCTTCTTGAACACCCTCTTCCATTCCTCCAACACTTCCTGTTGTTCTTGTTTTTTGTCTGCTATCATGGCCAGATCGTTTGCATACATCCCCTTCCTGAGAACATCCTTCATGCTGATCTTCCTGCTGATTAGTGCCACCACCATGATAAAGAATAATGGGTCACTTCCTTGCCTCTAACCGATGTTAACTGGAAACTCTTCCGACAACCCAGATCAGATTCCACCAAAGCTTCCCAGGCCCGGAGACAGTGGTGGTCAACAAGGACTCTCACCACGGCCACACAGTTAATATAAGCCGGTGTACAGACACGACAGTAGTTGGTGTAAAGCTGGTATCGAGATGAAAAAAAGGCAGCCATATTTATTATCTTTATGATGACATAGAAAACAAAATAAAATATTTTTAAAATTTAATCCCCACCCCCGGGGGCCCATATGGACGGTTCCCCATTTGACCCTCCATGTTCGGCAGAAGGGGAATAGGACACAACAGACAGACCAACATAAACTTCTTGATATGTTAGATATAGTACACAGAATATGTGTATGCAGACATTGAAAAGTAAAGCTGATTGCGTGTTGTTGTTTCTGCGTGCTACCTACAGACATGCAGAAGTTCCCGCTGCGTATGAAGGAGAGATACCATAGTAAGGACTGTGTTACAGCCCTCAGTGTCTATCTCGCCCCCACAACGGGTGAGTCTCCCTGCTTGCTACATTTGACTAGAATGTTAGAACTAAACGTTATGAATTCTGACTAATTCATAGCAACTACAATTATGACTAACGTCTCATTTAGATGTGTTGATTATATTTGTTACGCTAATGTGCAAGTTGCTCCTTTGAAGCAGGGCCGTTTTGGTATTGTCCGTTGCTCGACTGTTTTCAGCCCTGAGTGGGAAATGTATTGAGATAGCCTACTGGACAATTTCGGGAGCTTCGCAAATGATTCTGCAGCAACCAGAGTCAGTTGGACAGGGCCACAGCTCTTCAAAACGTTCTCTGTACACACCAATCCCATCACCAGGGTGATGTTTTCAACGAAGCATTGCGTCTCTGGTAGGTCCAATTCTCAAGTATATTTCTTTGGAAAATATTCAAATATACCTCGAAAAGCTTTGTTTCATGATGATGACCATGTCACATTTATGGGCTGATTTTTAGTGGGCCATCATTTACATATACTGTGACATACAAAGTTCTATAAAATATACAAGTAAAAGCTTGGTTTTCTTTTCAAGTAATCCAAGTTGAAGCATTGATTACGATCATATCAGCTTTACTTTGATATGACGCGGCTTACCAGTATCAGGGCCTTGAAATATTGAAAGTGAATCACTGTAGCTCACTGCTGTGTTTGCAGTGTGCTCTGAGTACAACCATGTACATTCGTGGAACGTGACCTGATTCCTTGGCATGACCAGCAAACAGCCCGGCTCAGTGGCCTTGGCATCATTCAAGTTTATCTCCATAGAGAGGGTGGAACCACACCTTCAGTATATCCACAGTAACAACTTTGGTAAGTCAGGATCTAGAATTTGACAGGATATAGAATTACAAGAATTATATATTTCAGTAAATTAGATTATATATTAAGATATGTAATAACTTTTTTATTGGAAAACTGGACACCCCCTTTTTTTGTGGATCCGATCAGTTGTACTTAGTTGCTTAGTAGCTTTTTACAGCACTCACAACTGTCAGAAGGTACTAGAAACAGCGGTCGCCAAAAACTTAGTCATAGTAAAGACATAGTAAAGGAAAACTTGCAGAAAATAAAATATAGACGCCAAACAGTTGTACTTAGTTTCCGATGAAAGACCAATCTGGAGAGGACTTATTGCGAACTAGGTGAGCAGTCATAGTCGCAACCACAGCTGACAGCGAGAGAGAGGCAATATGCATTTTACTACATTTAACAGCCAGTGCATCCTTTCTCCGTTCTCTCAAATCTGTTTGCCTGTCAGAGAAATTCTTCGATATTAACTTACTAGTACAACCATTCTCAATTCTTTTAGACAAACGGTTGTTTATTACAAGGAAATGCTTCTAAATGAACTGCCAAAGCATCGTTCTTTCTTCTGGAAAATAGATTGTTTTAAATGGTCAAGCAGCTTTCTGTCAGTTAAAAAAAAAAATTCTAAATTAAGTTATTTTGTAATTTCTGTAAAATATTATAATGATCAAATTACAACACTGACTGATATGTATTGCCTGTATAGACTTGATGTCATCATTCCAGGTGCCACCATCAAACCTGAGTCACAAAAGTCAGTACACAACATGACTACATCAGTGGACGACACAGAGCCTTTCGATTACACAACAATTGACGTACCAGCAGTAAAGACGTCACGACAGGACGGCGTCGGTGTCACCTGGGACAAACCACACAAGGATGAGAACATCGACAGCGTAAGTTCTCGGCTCATGCTGATTATTGCACTCACAGCCAAATCAGTCTTTACGCAGACATTACAGCTTACTTGAAGTGTAAAGTGATTGTTGTACTCACAGCCCAGTCAGTCTTTACACAGATATTACAGCTTACTTGAAGTTTAAAGTGATTATTGTGCTCACAGCCAAGTCAGTCTTTATTCCGACATTACAGCTGACTCGAATTGAAAAATTATTCTTCCACTCACATACCAGTGAGTCTTTATATAAGCCATACAACTGACTCAAAGTGTCAAATAATTATTGCACTCACATACCAGTGAGTCTCTATACAGATATAACAGCTGACTTGTAGTGTAGTGATTTTTGCACTCGCAACCCGGTTAGTCTTTCACGGACATTACAGCTTACTAGAAGTGTAAAGAGCTCTCTTGCTCTTGCATTAAAAACACGCGGGAAGGAGTTGTAGACCGAACTGCCCCAGGTATATGGGTAGCTGTCTTGCCCCAGGGGGCACCAAGATGGCTTTTTGGGGTATTTTTACTGCTGCAAATGTTGATCCTTTTATGGTCGTCGGCACACTGCTTCAAATGTTCATCCTATCATTCCACTAGTATTCAACAGATGTGTAATATAGATGTAATGTTTGGTCGAATTATATATATTTTTGGAATGGAACCATTTGTAAGGTATTTGTAAAAAAAATGTGTAACATATTCACATGGCCTGCATTAAAAGAAACTGTAGAAAATTTTACCCATTCATTTATTGGCTTTTGGGATGATGAATTGACGACATCTGTTAATATCATTGCAGACACAATGGGTCAGCTCTTTACTCCATCTCTCGTGAGTAGTACGTCACCACGAAGAAGTGAGTTGGTTGTTGTGCATCAATCAGCTGAGATTTTCCCAGAAGCATATGGTAAGTGAGCAAGGAATATATATTTAGACTGAATTAATATTACACCATTAATTATTTCAATACTATGCGGGAAAGTTCATTTTGGCAAAAGTGTACCCTGTACGTGAAAACGCCCACATACAAATGTATTTATTATTACCTTTGTTAAATTTAATTTATATAAATGTTATAACTTATTGTATTATTAAAAAAATACCGTTGCAGTCGACGGTCCAACATAATGAAGATATTGCCATATGGTTTCTCCTGGAAGTGTTTAAGGACAATCAATGCAGAGTGTTCTGGCGACACAGCAAATGATCAAGTGTTGACTGAATTAATACCATTCAATGAACCATGTGTAGGTGTTAAATCTGTTATTGACCAGACTTGAGCGGATCTACACACTGGGTAGTGGGTCCAGGAAGTGTATGGAAGGATACCATTTTCTTGCTGAAGCTATCTGCCGCATTTGATACCATTGGTCACAGGACGACTTATTAAAAGTGTGTCAATGTGGTGTGGCATATCTGGGACAGAGCTGGTTCTCATAATATTTAACTGATAGATTAAAAAAAAAAAATTGAAGATTGCGAATTGTTTCTCAGCTACGCTCCCTACTTCACGTAATCTTCCTCAGGGTGTTTCACTCTCTAAGCTACTCTACTTGGCTCAATTATCCAACGTCACAACTTGGATCACCAAGTGTATGCTAATAAATCACAGACCTATGCTATTTTGGCTACATGAGATACAAATCACTTCCAAAACTAGCTCAGGGATTGTCTCCATAAAATCTTCCATTGGATGACAGAGACCACATTAAAGTTAAATGCAAGTAAATCCGAGTTAGTTATTATTGGTGGGGTAAATTTTGCATGTCTATTTGAATCGATTAGGTGCGCACAATATGTTGCGTTTCCTTATGTGTCAGACTTTAGATTGCATGTAGAGAAGCACAGTAAAATTAAAACGTGTGGAAATCATTAGCTTAACAGTGTCGCCTGGCTGTTCTTCGATGAGAACAAATTTGCATGTTTGCTGGAGTGCCATAAAACACTAATATTATATAGCCTTTTTGTTTAGGAAGTGACGTAGAGTGATATAATGAAAGCATTGATTTACTAAAATGCAAGGAAGGACATCAACGTAATAATTTACATGTAATTGATTACGGATTGACAGACGTTTGCTACGATGACAATAAAACTGATGCCGATTGACCAACTAATGCGAATCGATAATAATAACCTGAATCTGAATATGTCATGATCGATGTACTTTTGTTTAAAAAATAAGAGTCGAATGACGTGAGTGACACTTAGCATTATCTGCTATTTGGTTGCACCTCCTATCGGTCGCTGGAGAGACCAATCCACAGTCACCGGGTCTCTTATGGTTACATATCGAGCAGCTCTCAGGGGAGAGATTTGTCGGCCCCCAGACCTTCCTGTAGTTCTCCAGCCAAACTACTGACAATCCCTATATGTCGAGCTTGTAACCTCCTATGACAACACGACAACCCGTTTATATAGTAGGTAAACCTATTTACCTGAATTTGTGGTGTGAACTCTTGAAACAGGTTAACTTTACATTTAACTGATATAACAACTACTAATTAAACAATTTAGTTAATTAGAATGTTTCTTATATGGCATAGTTCATGTTGTAATGCTGCAAAGTGTATAACATGCATAAATAATATTACTAGTCTATGTTATTGATATTGAATTATGCAGATCTAGTGGTGAAATTATGCGCATGCGCCGGAAGTGATCACTCTAAGATGGCGTCTACTAGAACGTTGGCCGTGTAATTGATATCAACAACCCTACAAAACCCTGTCTTAGGAATACAACACACTCCAAGTGGAAAAGGTTTATTATATTGGCAATAGTATCATCGAACAGTTGTGATAACTGGTATGTCTGTTTATTATCTATGCATCTAGCAAATCCCACCGCCGTTACTTTGTTAACTGTTACGTTAGCCAACAATAAGCCAAAACGCATAGAAAGTGTCTCTTCTCCTTGCCAGCAACGGTCTAGCCAAATTTTCGTGCGACTAATACACAGTCATGAGTTGCATCAGAAGCAGAAAAACATAGTTTTCTGTAATAAGTAATCTGTCCCAATACATTAATCAAAAGTCCATATGAAATGATCAATCGTTTGTAGAATGAATAAAATATGTATCAGAATTGAAACCATATCAAATATGTGTACTCCGTAGTATAGATATTATTTATCTACAAAGCCAAATAATGTTTATACACAAACCTTCCGCATTCTGGTAGGTCACGAAGTCCCTGTTTATAATGCTCCTTTTGTTAGTAGCTGTCTCGAATCATCTCTTTCTTCGCCAATTTCGTCCGACTGGCTGTCAACGCAATGCATTTCTACCTATCTAGATGAGATCAGCTTTTACAGAGAACACCACAGGAACCACGCAGCGTGTGCTATTGATATACAATGTATGTTGAAGCAGATAACATGCACTCCAACACGGATGTAGCTCACGAAATGCTATCTTGCACACTCCTCCATATTTCTCCAATTGATCATTCTTCGGTCATGGTAGGCCGTACACCGTATACCAATTTTTGGAAGAAGAATCACCAACTTCGCATGGATTGCTATATAAGACACGCTAAATGCAAGAACTCCTCGCATGCTGGCTGGTAAACAGGAATGAACCATTGTGGTCTGTTGTCTGTGCTGGCGGAAGTAATCAACGAACTACGACACGCATTGTCCATGCGCTCGGACGGCGTTGTCCTGTTTGCATAACATAATCTATTGCAGCACCACGCCTTGACACCTGTCAGCGCCCTGAATGATTTTGTAATCCTCACTTAGAAGCGCAATTTCTATGTCGCAATTATTCTGGTATCCTAATTGTATCGACACATGCGTGTTGTTCTATTGAGGATACGTAATCGTTCTGTTTACAGCAATTTTCTCAACATGGTTACACCAAAAAATAATAGTACGCATCAGTTAGTGTACGTTCAGTGTTCAAAGTGTTTTACACTTCACCCCTAGCACACCTGTTCATTCCAACTCCATCTCGACTTCTCTGGGAAGCACTCAGTCATGCTGCAGTTACTGCTCGAAGACCATTCGTACGTATAATCACCACTGCATATAGCCAGATACTCATTCATACAAACGAATGAGCTGTGGCAAAGTTCGGTGAAACAAATTGCCAAAGCTTCGAAACGGCAGCAAGACGGTTCAAGCTAGGGTTTTCACGACTGGGAGCCTGACGTTCTATCTGGAACGTTGTCACGCCCCGTTCGATGGGAGAGAAGGAGAAGGGTCAGAGAAGAAGCGAGGAATGGAGAGGAGGCAGTGCGGGAGGGAGATATGCCGTTTGTTTGTTAATATGTACAAGTGTTTAGCAATATTTAATATGGCCATGGTTCGCATCACGCTGTAGCTTACTCATGCGCGCATCTTGCTGCTAACACTAGTACGAAAAGTAAAATAATAAACCGCGCAAAAACAAATGTTGCAACATAGGCCTCTATAGCTCAATGCGCATACCAGCTCAAATCACGGCATGTGGCTTTTATTAAACGTCGGCAGGGAAGCGTGTCTGCGTATCAGTGTTTGTTACACACGTGTATCCTGGTACAAAGTCAACACTTGTGTCGCACGCGGTGTCTTTGATGGGGAGCGTTGAATGCTATATCAAAGATGATTGATTGTTTGCTATAATGTTTACATCATCTAACGTGAGTCCTGGAACGAAACTAGCATTGGTATCGCATCAAAGAGACGTCGGAGTCGTGCATCAGTGCTTCACTTGACCTGGATGGAGGCAGAGTCTTGTAAGAGCAGTTGCTGTAGACGTGGGCAAATGGATGAAGCAAGACAAATATGTATTTGGGCAGCGGTTTGATGCTGCCGAGCGCCGTCGTCATGAGTTCGCTGTCGTCGATGAATTGTCGCATCAAACATACGACCACATTGTCGCCGTTGTCGAAGCCTCCTATTTTCGAGGCGCCGACGTCGTCGCGATCACCGACGTAGAGACGCAATCCCCACTCGTCTTCGACGTGTTTCAACAGTTGACTGCAAACTTAGCGCGAGATTATCGCGAAGCCGCCCTGGCAATAGACAAAGTTAGCGGCGTGTTGGATTTACAGTGAGCTCACAGTTGTT
Source organism: Lamellibrachia satsuma (assembly GCA_033239005.1). NCBI lineage: Eukaryota > Metazoa > Annelida > Polychaeta > Sabellida > Siboglinidae > Lamellibrachia > Lamellibrachia satsuma. Next base: position 7,049,784 of record BSQZ01000032.1, read on the forward strand.
CTAATAAATCAGTATTTGCGCTGAGTAGTAATGGCTTATGTTTTGGTAACCAGATTGATTTGTTTAATGTTTTTATTTATACTTTCACTGTACATCCTTCTTGTGAAAGGATATTTGATTTTTATGAGCATGCTGTAGTCAAGAAAAGTACGTCGTTTATATGAGTACAACCATATGGTAAAATGCATGTTGCTCAAACAGAGATACATATGAGAGATTGATTTTGTAAACATTTAACGAATATTCTATTTAAATAATGTTTTTTCTCATAAGCAATTTATACACTGCTTATGAAAATATTGACCATATTATTGGATTTATTAAACATAACTTTTTTTTTAAAAAACTAACGGTGCTTTTCGTCTTTTTTTCACTGATATTCATGGGTTAGGTTCAGGTAAAATATTGTCGTTTCACTCTTTCTGTTTTTTCTTTACATAGTTTTCTATCGGCTGCCCCCTCTCCATCTTTCATCTTCCCCCGATCTTCTCATATCCCACCTCACGCAGTCCTTCGATCTTAGCTGTTCGTTCCCCTTTTCTTGCATCCTTGATGTTTTTTCACCTTTCTCTTCCACTCTCTTTACTAGTATGTCTGCATCCATCCTTACCATGTGGCCTGCCCATTTCACGTTGCTTCTCACCAATCTTCCTGTTGAACTGTTTTGTTGCATCACATATTTCCTCAGGTCGTTCATCCTTCTTTCGTCAACCCTCTTTGTTCGTGTTATTCGACAAAACCAGAACCAACTTTCAGCTGCTGTTGTTGTTCTGTCAACGCCACTGTCTCCAGATACAGATTAAGGCATGCTTGTGTAACACAAGCTCTCAGGACTTTCCTTTTCAGCTTTTTCAAAATGTTTCTGTCCAACATGACTCCCCCTACCTTTCCCCAAGCATTCGCTCCCTGTTGTATCCGGCATCGCATTTCTACCTCTGAATGCTCATCCTCATTAACCATTCCTCCAACTTACACAAAGCCATCCACTTGGTTGAACTCCTTATCATCCAAACTAATGTTCAAGTCCTCTCTCTGATGTCAAACCCACATCTCTTCTGTCTTCTCCCGGCTCATTATCGGTCCGTGCTTCTTGAACATCCCCTTCCATTGCTCCAACACTTCCTGTAGTTCTTGTTTTTTGTCTGCTATCATGGCCAGATCGTTTGCATACATCCCCTTCCTAAGAACATCCTTCATGCTGATATTCCTGCTGATTAGTGCCACCACCATGATAAAGAGTAAAGGGTCATTTCCTTGCCTCTAACCGATGTTAACTTTAAACTCTTCCGACAACCCATATCCAACCACAACTCTTCTTTTTGTTCTCAGTAACATGACAGTTCTGGGTGTTGCACGCCATGACACAGAACTGACTAAATACAACCAACTCATTTAAAGTCAGACTCCCAGATAAGTACAAAATGTGTTGGAATGAACAGGTCAGCCAGGGAGTGAACTGTTAAGCACGTTGAACAATCCCAATGAGTGGATACAGTGCTGTGTAAACATAAACATGCCTTTACTTTAGGTCTTTTTACAGGTGCTGCGGCAGCCAGGAACAATTTTGGTGGACCGAGAGTGAACAATATCAAGGGTCACTTCTATCGGATCGGGCTTGCCTATCCCCACTTTGTGTGTTGGTACAGGTTGGTGTCATAAGTAGACATAACCGCCTTGGAAGCAGGCCATTTATGGTGCTCTTGCAAATTCATTGGATTATGAGTGAAACAGACATTGCAAAAACTGTAACAATGAATTGTGGGGGAGGGGAGAATGTCACATTAGATTGAGAAACTAACTTTTACACTTGTTCTAATTAATCAGTATTTGCGCTGAGTAGTAATGGCTTATGTTTTGGTAACCAGATTGATTTGTTTAATGTTTTTATTTATACTTTCACTGTACACCCTTCTTGTCAAAGAATATTTGATTTATTTTTATAAGCATGCTTTAGTCAAGAAGAGTACGTAGTTTATAAGAGTACAACGATATGGTAAAATGCATATTGCTCAAACAGAGATAAATATGAGAGATTGATTTTGTAAATATTTAGCAAATATTCTATTGAAATAATGTTTTTTCTCATAAGCAATTTATACAGTGCTTATGAAAATGTTAACCATATTATTGGATTTATTAAACATAACTTTTTTTTACCAAACTAACGGTGATTTTCCTCTTTTTTCACTGATGTTCATGGGTTAGGTTCAGGTAAAATATTGTCGAGTCACTCTTTCTGTTTTTTCTTTCCATACTTTTCTATCAGCTGCATCCTCTCCATATTTCATCTTCCCCCTCTCAATCTTTCATCTTCCCCTGGTCTTCTCAAATCCCACCTCACGCAGTCCATCGATCTTAGCTGTTCATTCCCCTTTTCTTGCATCCTTGATGTTTTTTCACCTTTGTCTTCCACTCTCTTTACTAGTGTGTCTGTATACATACTTACAATGTGGCATGCCCATTTCACCTTGCTTCTCACCAATCTTCCTGTTGAACTGTTTTGTTGCATCACATATTTCCTCAAGTCATTCATCCTTCTTTCGTCAACCCTCTTTGTTCGTGTTATTCGACAAAACCAAAACCAACCTTGCAACTGCTGTTGTTGTTCTGTCAACGCCACTGTCTCCAGATACAGATTAAAGCATGCTTGTGTAACACATGCTCTAAGGCTTTCCTTTTCAGCTTTTTCAAAATGTTTCTGTCCAACATGACTCCCTCTACCTTTCCCCGAGCATTCGCTCCCTGTTGTATCCGGCATCGCATTTCTACCTCTGAATGCTCATCCTCATTAACCATTCCTCCAAGTTACACAAAGCCATCCACTTGTTTGAACTCCTTATCATCCAAAGTAATGTTCAAGCCATCCATCTCTTCTGTCTTCTCCCGGCTCATTATCGGTCCGTGCTTCTTGAACACCCTCTTCCATTCCTCCAACACTTCCTGTAGTTCTTGTTTTTGTCTGCTATCATGGCCAGATCGTTTGCATACATCCCCTTCCTGAGAACATCCTTCATGCTGATCTTCCTGCTGATTAGTGCCACCACCATGATAAAGAATAATGGGTCACTTCCTTGCCTCTAACCGATGTTAACTGGAAACTCTTCCGACAACCCAGATCAGATTCCACCAAAGCTTCCCAGGCCCGGAGACAGTGGTGGTCAACAAGGACTCTCATCACGGCCACACAGTTAATATAAGCTGGTGTACTGACAGGACAGTAGTTGGTGTAATGCTGGTATCGAGATGCAAAAAGGCAGCCATATTTATTATCTTTATGATGACAGAGAAAACAAAATAAAATCATCTTAAACTTTTATCCCCACCCCCGGGGGCCCATATGGACGGTTCCCCATTTGACCCTCCATGTTCGGCAGAAGGGGAATAGGACACAACAGACAGACCAACATAAACTTCTTGATATGTTAGATATAGTACACAGAATATGTGTATGCAGACATTGAAAACTAAAGCTGATTGAGTGTTGTTGTTTCTGCGTGCTACCTACAGACATGCAGAAGTTCCCGCTGCGTATGAAGGAGAGATACCATAGTAGGGACTGTGTTACAGCCCTCAGTGTCTATCTCGCCCCCACAACGGGTGAGTCTCCCTGCTTGCTACATTTGACTAGAATGTTAGAACTAAACGTTATGAATTCTGACTAATTCATAGCAACTACAATTATGACTAACGTCTCATTTAGATGTGTTGATTATATTTGTTACGCTAATGTGCAAGTTGCTCCTTTGAAGCAGGGCTGTTTTGGTATTGTCCATTGCTCGACTGTTTTCAGCCCTGAGTGGGAAATGTATTGAGATAGCCTACTGGACAATTTCGGGAGCTGCGCAAATGATTCTGCAGCAACCAGAGTCAGTTGGACAGGGCCACAGCTCTTCAAAACGTTCTCTGTACACACCAATCCCATCACCAGGGTGATGTTTTCAACGAAGCATTGCGTCTCTGGTAGGTCCAATTCTCAAGTATATTTCTTTGGAAAATATTCAAATATACCTGGAAAAGCTTTGTTTCATGATGATGACCATGTCACATTTATGGGTTGATTTTTAGTGGGCCATCATTTACATATACTGTGACATCCAAAGTTCTATAAAATATACAAGTAAAAGCTTGGTTTTCTTTTCAAGTAATCCAAGTTGAAGCATTGATTATGATCGTATCAGCTTTAGTTTGATATGACGCGGCTTACCAGTATCAGGGCCTTGAAATATTGAAAGTGAATCACTGTAGCTCACTGCTGTGTTTGCAGTGTGCTCTGAGTACAACCATGTACATTCGTGGAACGTGACCTGATTCCTTGGCATGACCAGCACACAGCCCGGCTCAGTGGCCTTGGCATCATTCAAGTTTATCTCCATAGAGAGGGTGGAACCACACCTTCAGTATATCCACAGTAACAACTTTGGTAAGTCAGGATCTAGAATTTGACAGGATCTAGAATTACAAGAATTATATATTTCAGTAAATTAGATTATATATTAAGATACGTAATAACTTTTTTATTGGAAAACTGGACACCCCCTTTTTGTGGATCCGATCAGTTGTACTTAGTTGCTTAGTAGCTTTTTACAGCACTCACAACTGTCAGAAGGTACTAGAAACAGCGGTCGCCAAAAACTTAGTCATAGTAAAGACATAGTAAAGGGAAACTTGCAGAAAATGAAATATAGACGCCAAACAGTTGTACTTAGTTTCCGACGAAAGACCAATCTGGAGAGGACTTATTGCGAGCTAGGTGAGCAGTCATAGTCGCAACCACAGCTGACAGCGAGAGAGAGGCAATATGCATTTTACTACATTTAACAGCCAGTGCATCCTTTCTCCGTTCTCTCAAATCTGTTTGCCTGTCAGGGAAATTCTTCAATATTAACTTACTAGTACAACCATTCTCAATTCTTTTAGACAAATGGTCGTTTATTACAAGGAAATGCTTCTAAATGAACTGCCAAAGCATCGTTCTTTGTTCTGGAAAATAGATTGTTTTAAATGGTCAAGCAGCTTTCTGTCAGTTAAAAAAAAAATTCTAAATTAAGTTATTTTGTAATTTCTGTAAACTATTATAATGATCAAATTACAACACTGACTGATATGTATTGCCTGTATAGACTTGATGTCATCATTCCAGGTGCCACCATCAAACCTCAGTCACAAAAGTCAGTACACAACATGACTACATCAGTGGACGACACAGAGCCTTTCGATTACACAACAATTGACGTACCAGCAGTAAAGACTTCACGACAGGACGGCGTCGGTGTCACCTGGGACAAACCACACAAGGATGAGAACATCGACAGCGTAAGTTCTTGGCTCATGCTGATTATTGCACTCACAGCCAAGTCAGTCTTTACGCAGACATTACAGCTTACTTGAAGTGTAAAGTGATTGTTGTACTCACAGCCCAGTCAGTCTTTACACAGATATTACAGCTTACTTGAAGTGTAAAGTGATTATTGTACTCACAGCCAAGTCAGTCTTTATTCCGACATTACAGCTGACTCGAATTGAAAAATTATTCTTCCACTCACATACCAGTGAGTCTTTATATAGGCCATACAACTGACTCAAAGTGTCAAATAATTATTGCACTCACATACCAGTGAGTCTCTATACAGATATAACAGCTGACTTGTAGTGTAAAGTGATTTTTGCACTCGCAACCCGGTTAGTCTTTCACGGACATTACAGCTTACTAGAAGTGTAAAGAGCTCTCTTGCTCTTGCATTAAAAACACGCGGGAAGGAGTTGTAGACCGAACTGCCCCAGGTATATGGGTAGCTGTCTTGCCCCAGGGGGCACCAAGATGGCTTTTTGGGGTATTTTTACTGCTGCAAATGTTGATCCTTTTATGGTCGTCGGCACACTGCTTCAAATGTTCATCCTATCATTCCACTAGTATTCAACAGATGTGTAATATAGATGTAATGTTTGGTCGAATTATATATATTTTTGGAATGGAACCATTGGTTGATTCAGACAGAAAAGGAAGCATTTAAGTAGACAGGTTTTCTTACACCTATGTGTAACAAGATATTTGTAAAAAAATGTGTAACATATTCACATGGCCTGCATTAAAAGAAACTGTAGAAAATTTGACCCATTCATTTATTGGCTTTTGGGATGATGAAATGACGACATCTGTTAATATCATTGCAGACACAATGGGTCAGCTCTTTACTCCATCTCTCGTGCGTAGTACGTCACCACGAAGAAGTGAGTTGGTTGTTGTGCATCAATCAGCTGAGATTTTCCCAGAAGCATATGGTAAGTGAGCAAGGAATATATATTTAGACTGAATTAATATTACACCATTAATTATTTCAATACTATGCGGGAAAGTTCATTTTGGCAAAAGTGTACCCTGTACGTGAAAACGCCCACATACAAATGTATTTATTATTACCTTTGTTAAATTTAATTTATATAAATGTTATAACTTATTGTATTATTAAAAAAATACCGTTGCAGTCGACGGTCCAACATAATGAAGATATTGCCATATGGTTTCTCCTGGAAGTGTTTAAGGACAATCAATGCAGACTGTTCTGGCGACACAGCAAATGATCAAGTGTTGACTGAATTAATACCATTCAGTGAACCATGTGTAGGTGTCAAATCTGTTATTGACCAGACTTGAGCGGATCTACACACTGGGTAGTGGGTCCAGGAAGTGTATGGAAGGAGACCATTTTCTTGCTGAAGCTATCTGCCGCATTTGATACCATTGGTCACAGGACAACTTATTAAAAGTGTGTCAGTGTGGTGTGGCATATCTGGAACAGAGCTGGTTCTCATAATATTTAACTGATAGATGCAAAAGAATGAAGATAGCGAATTGTTTCTCAGCTACTCTCCCTTCTTCACGTAATGTTCCTCAGGGTGTTTCACTCTCTACGCTAGTCTACTTAGCTCAGTTATCCAACGTCACAACTTGGATCACCAAGTGTATGCTAATAAATCACAGACCTATGCTATTTTGGCTACATGAGATACAAATCACTTCCAAAACTAGCTCAGGGATTGTCTCCACAAAATCTTCCATTGGATGACAGAGACCACATTAAAGTTAAATGCAAGTAAATCCGAGTTAGTTATTATTGGTGGGGTAAATTTTGCATGTCTATTTGAATCGATTAGGTGCGCACAATATGTTGCAAGACGTTTCCTTATGTGTCAGACTTTAGATTGCATGTAGAGAAGCACAGTAAAATCAAAACGTGTGGAAAGCATTAGCTTAACAGTGTCGCCTGGCTGTTCTTCGATGAGAACAAATTTGCATGTTTGCTGGAGTGCCATAAAACACTAATATTATATAGCTTTTTTGTTTAGGGAGTGACGTAGAGTGATATAATGAAAGCATTGATTTACTAAAATGCAAGGAAGGACATCAACGTAATAATTTACATGTAATTGATTACGGATTGACAGACGTTTGCTACGATGACAATAAAACTGATGCCGATTGACCAACTAATGCGAATCGGGAATAATAACCTGAATATGAATATGTAATGATCGATGTACTTTTGTTTAAAAAATAAGAGTCCAATGACGTGAGTGACACTTAGCATTATCTGCTATTTGGTTGCACCTCCTATCGGTCGCTGGAGAGACCAATCCACAGTCACCGGGTCTCTTATGGTTACATATCGAGCAGCTCTCAGGGGAGAGATTTGTCGGCCCCCAGACCTTCCTGTAGTTCTCCAGCCAAACTACTGACAATCCCTATATGTTGAGCTTGTAACCTCCTATGACAACACGACAACCCGATTATATAGTAGGTAAACCTATTTAGCTGAATTTGTGGTGTGAACTCTTGAAACAGGTTAACTTTACATTTAACTGATATAACAACTACTAATTAAACAATTTAGTTAATTAGAATGTTTCTTATATGGCATAGTTCATGTTGTAATGCTGCAAAGTGTATAACATGCATAAATAATATTACTAGTCTATGTTATTGATATTGAATTATGCAGATCTAGTGGTGAAATTATGCGCATGCGCCGGAAGTGATCACTCTAAGATGGCGTCTACTAGAACGTTGGCCGTGTAATTGATATCAACAACCCTACAAAACCCTGTCTTAGGAATACAACACACTCCAAGTGGAAAAGGTTTATTATATTGGCAATAGTATCATCGAACAGTTGTGATAACTGGTATGTCTGTTTATTATCTATGCATCTAGCAATTCCCACCGCCGTTACTTTGTTAACTGTTACGTTAGCCAACAATAAGCCAAAACGCATAGAAAGTGTCTCGTCTCCTTGCCAGCAACAGTCTAGCCAAATTTTCGTGCGACTAATACACAGTCATGAGTTGCATCAGAAGCAGAAAAACATAGTTGTCACTAATAAGTAATCTGTCCCAATACATTAATCAAAACTCCATATGAAATGATCAATCGTTTGTAGAATGAATATAATATGTATCAGAATTAAAACCATATCAAATATGTGTACTCCGTAGTATAGATATTATTTATCTACAAAGCCAAACAATGTTTATACACAAACCTTCCGCATTCGGTAGGTCACAAAGTCCCTGTTTATAATGCTCCTTTTGTTAGTAGCTGTCTCGAATCATCTCTTTCTTCACCAATTTCGTCCGACTGGCTGTCAACGCAATGCATTTCTACCTATCTAGATGAGATCAGCTTTTACAGAGAACACCACAGGAAGCACGCAGCGTGTGCTATTGATATACAACGTATGTTGAAGCAGATAACATGCACTCCAACAAGGATGTAGCTCACGAAATGCTATCTTGCACACTCCTCCATATTTCTCCAATTGATCATTCTTCGGTCATGGTAGGCCGTACACCGTATACCAATTTTTGGAAGAAGAATCACCAACTTCGCATGGATTGCTATATAAGACACGCTAAATGCAAGAACTCCCCGCATGCTGGCTGGTAAACAGGAATGAACCATTGTGGTCTGTTGTCTGTGCTGGCGGAAGTAATCAACGAACTACGACACGCATTGTCCATGCGCTCGGACGGCGTTGTCCTGTTTGCATAACATAATCTATTGCAGCACCACGCCTTGACACCTGTCAACGCCCTGAATGATTTTGTAATCCTCACTTAGAAGCGCAATTTCTATGTCGCAATTATTCTGGTATCCTAATTGTATCGACACATGCGTGTTGTTCTATTGAGGATACGTAATCGTTCTGTTTACAGCAATTTTCTCAACATGGTTACACCAAAAAATAATAGTACGCATCAGTTAGTGTACGTTCAGTGTTCAAAGTGTTTTACACTTCACCCCTAGCACACCTGTTCATTCCAACTCCATCTCGACTTCTCTGGGAAGCACTCAGTCATGCTGCAGTTACTGCTCGAAGACCATTCGTACGTATAATCACCACTGCATATAGCCAGATACTCATTCATACAAACGAATGAGCTGTGGCAACGTTCGGTGAAACAAATTGCCAAAGCTTCGAAACGGCAGCAAGACGGTTCAAGCTAGGGTTTTCACGACTGGGAGCCTGACGTTCTATCTGGAACGTTGTCACGCCCCATTCGATGGGAGAGAAGGAGAAGGGTCAGAGAAGAAGCGAGGAAGGGAGAGGAGGCAGCGCGGTAGGGAGATATGCCGTTTGTTTGTTAATGCAGACATGTACAAGTGTTTAGCAATATTTAATATGGCCATGGTTCCTGGAACGAAACTAGCATTGGTATCGCATCAAAGAGACGTCGGAGTCGTGCATCAGTGCTTCACTTGACCTGGATGGAGGCAGAGTCTTGTAAGAGCAGTTGCTGTAGACGTGGGCGAATGGATGAAGATTGGGTGACGTCGAGCAAGACAAATATGTATTTGGGCAGCGGTTTGATGCTGCCGAGCGCCGTCGTCATGAGTTCGCTGTCGTCGATGAACTGTCGCATCAAACATACGACCACATTGTCGCCGTTGTCGAAGCCTCCTATTTTCGAGGCGCCGACGTCGTCGCGATCACCGACGTAGAGACGCAATCCCCACTCGTCTTCGACGTGTTTCAACAGTTGACTGCAAACTTAGCGCGAGATTATCGCGAAGCCGCCCTGGCAATAGACAAAGTTAGCGGCGTGTTGGATTTACAGAACCACAGTTTCGTAGTCTCTCCCTCTCAATGTCCCTCTCCCTCTCTGTATCTCCCTCCCCTCCCTCCCCTTCCTCCCTCCCTCTCTCCCGCCTTCCCTCCCTTCCTCCCTCCCGCCCTTCCTCCCGCCCTTCCTCCCGCCATTCCTCCCGCCCTTCCTCCCGCCCTTCCTTCCTCCCTCCCTCCCTCTCTACCCTTCTCCCCCTCTCCCTCCCTACCCTCTCTCCCCCTCTCCCCCTCTCTCCCCCCTCCCCTCCCCTATTCCCCTCTCTCCCTATCTCCCTTCCTCCCTCTCCCTATCTCCCTCTCTCCCTATCTCCCTCCCCCCTCTCTCCCTCCCTCTCTCCCTCTCTCCCTCCCTCTCTCCCTCCCTCTCCCTCTCTCCCTCCCTCCCTATTGATGTGCCATCAGGAGACAATCGTTCCAGCATTTGCATGCGACCCACAAACGTTTGATTTATCAAATTCACAAATGTACGATCAAATGCATGCGTAATTCTTTGAATATTTATTATTGTTAGATTAACTTTCTCAAGTTAACAACATGCCATTAAAATAAAGTTCTCTGAAGTGAGCAGTATTTTCAGCAGGTTAGGAAATCGTTGTCTCGCCTTTGAATCCACTTTCACAAGGTGCTCTTTAAAAAAAGTGCTCTGTAGTTCAACTGATCAATGCCTGAGCTGTTGTTTATGCAACATGAAAAGACCATCTCGTCTGTAGGTTGATGGCTTCACAGATTACCTTTTCATTGAAACATATTAAACAATGCAGACAAATGACTCGCTTGTGTCGTCTTTGCACTGTTGGGGTGGATTCGGGTTGCAGCGCATTGCTTTAGTAAACAGCAGCAGTAATATTGACAGATGTGACATTGATGACAGTGGCAATGCCCAAATGACAATAACAACAGTGGCAATGACAGTTGTGGCAGGATGTTTCCAAAGTGCATCAACTGAAGATTTCCCTCGACAAGCATTAGCCATGATAGGGGAGGGAGTAAGGCAACTGTGTTGTTTTCTACATGGAAGAGGTTGGTGTCATCAGTAGACATAACCGCCTTGGAAGCGGGTCATTGATGGTGCTCTTGCAAATTCATTGGATTATGAGTGAAACAGACATTGCAAAAACTGTAACAATGAATTGTGGGGGAGGGGAGAATGTCACATTAGATTGAGAAACTAACTTTTACAGTTGTTCTAATAAATCAGTATTTGAGCTGAGTAGTAATGACTTATGTTTTGGTAACCAGATTGATTTGTTTAATGTTTTTATTTATACTTTCACTGTACATCCTTCTTGTCAAAGGATATTTGATTTTTATGAGCATGCTGTAGTCAAGAAAAGTACATCGTTTATATGCGTACAACCATATGGTAAAATGCATATTGCTCAAACAGAGATACATATAAGAGATTGATTTTGTAAATATTTAGCAAATATTCTATTTAAATAATGTTTTTTCTCATAAGCAATTTATACACTGCTTATGAAAATGTTGACCATATTATTGGATTTATTAAACCTAACTTTTTTTAACAAACTAACGGTGCTTTTCCTCTTTTTTCACTGATATTCATGGGTTAGGTTCAGGTAAAATATTGTCGATTCACTCTTTCTGTTTTTTCTTTCCATACTTTTCTATCGGCTGTCCCCTCTATATCTTTCATCTTCCTCATCTCCATCTTTCATCTTCCCCCGATCTTCTCATATCCCACCTCACGCAATCCTTCGATCTTAGCTGTTTGTTCCCCTTTTCTTGCATCCTTTGTTTTTTTACCTTTCTCTTCCACTCTCTTTACTAGTATGTCTGCATCCAACCTTGCCATGTGGCCTGGCAATTTAATCTTGCTTCTCACCAATCTTCCTGTTGAACTGTTTTGACGCATCACATATTTCCTCATGTCGTTCATTCTTCTTTCGTCAACCCTCTTTGTTCGTGTTATTCGACAAAACCAGAACCAACTTTCAGCTGCTGTTGTTGTTCTGTCAACGCCACTGTCTCCAGACACAGATTAAGGCATGCTTGTGTAACACAAGCTCTCAGGACTTTCCTTTTCAGCTTTTTCAAAATGTTTCTGTCCAACATGACTCCCTCTACCTTTCCCCAAGCATTCGCTCCCTGTTGTGTCCGGCATCGCATTTCTACCTCTGAATGCTCATCCTCATTAACCATTCCTCCAAGTTACACAAAGCCATCCACTTGGTTGAACTCCTTATCATCCAAAGTAATGTTCAAGTCCTCTCTCTGATGTCAAACCCACATCTCTTCTGTCTTCTCCCGGCTCATTATCGGTCCGTGCTTCTTGAACATCCCCTTCCATTGCTCCAACACTTCCTGTAGTTCTTGTTTTTTGTCTGCTATCATGGCCAGATCGTTTGCATACATCCCCTTCCTGAGAACATCCTTCATGCTGATCTTCCTGCTGATTAGTGCCACCACCATGATAAAGAGTAAAGGGTCATTTCCTTGCCTCAAACCGATGTTAACTTTAAACTCTTCCGACAACCCATATCCAACCACAACTCTTCTTTTTGTTCTCAGGAACATGACAGTTCTGGGTGTTGCTCGCCATGACACAGAACTGACTATATACAACCAACTCATTACAAAGTCAGACTCCCAGATAAGTACAAAAGGTGTTGGAATGAACAGGTCAGCCAGGGAGTGAACTGTTAAGCACGTTGAACAATCCCAAAGAGTGGATACAGTGCTGTGTAAACATAAACATGCCTTTACTTTAGGTCTTTTTACAGGTGCTGCGGCAGCCAGGAACAATTTTGGTGGACCGAGAGTGAACAATATGAAGGTTCACTTCAATCGGATCGCACTTGCCTATCTCCACTTTGTGTGTTGGTACAGGTTGGTGTCATAAGTAGACATAACCGCCTTGGAAGCAGGCCATTCATGGTGCTCTTGCAAATTCATTGGATTATGAGTGAAACAGACATTGCAAAAACTGTAACAATGAATTGTGGGGGAGGGGAGAATGTCACATTAGATTGAGAAACTAACTTTTACAGTTGTTCTAATAAATCAGTATTTGCGCTGAGTAGTAATGGCTTATGTTTTGGTAACCAGATTGATTTGTTTAATGTTTTTATTTATACTTTCACTGTACATCCTTCTTGTCAAAGGATATTTGATTTTTATGAGCATGCTGTAGTCAAGAAAAGTACGTCGTTTATATGAATACAACCATATGGTAAAATGCATATTGCTCAAACAGAGATACATATGAGAGATTGATTTTGTAAATATTTAGCAAATATTCTATTGAAATAATGTTTTTTCTCATAAGCAATTTATACACTGCTTATGAAAATGTTGACCATATTATTGGATTTATTAAACATAACTTTTTTTTACCAAACTATCGGTGCTTTTCCTCTTTTTTCACTGATGTTCATGGGTTAGGTTCAGGTAAAATATTGTCGAGTCACTCTTTCTGTTTTTTCTTTCCATACTTTTCTATCGGCTGCCCCCTCTCCATCTTTCATCTTCCCCCTCTCCATCTTTCATCTTCCCCCGATCTTCTCATATCCTACCTCACGCAGTCCTTCGATCTTATCTGTTCGTTCCCCTTTTCTTGCATCCTTTATGTTTTCTCACCTTTCTCTTCCACTCTCTTAACTAGTATGTCTGCATCCATCCTTACCATGTGGCCTGCCCATTTCACCTTGCTTTTCACCAATCTTCCTGTTGAACTGTTTTGTTGCATCACATATTTCCTCAGGTTGTTCATCCTTCTTTCGTCAAACACCTTTGTTCGTGTTATTCGACAAAACCAGAACCAACTTTCAGCTGCTGTTGTTGTTCTATCAACGCCACTGTCTCCAGATAGAGATTAAGGCATGCTTATGTAACACAAGCTCTCAGGACTTTCCTTTTCAGCTTTTTCAAAATGTTTCTGTCAAACATGACTCCTTCTATCTTTCCCAAAGCATTCGCTCCCTGTTGTATCCGGCATCGCATTTCTACCTCTGAATGCTCATCCTCATTAACCATTCCTCCAAGTTACACAAAGCCATCCACTTGGTTGAACTCCTTATCATCCAAGCTAATGTTCAAATCCTCTCTCTGATGTCAAACCCACATCTCTTCTGTCTTCTCCCGTCTCAATATCGGTCCGTGCTTCTTGAACACCCCCTTCCATTCCTCCAACTGTTCCTGTAGTTCTTGTTTTGTGTCTGCTATCATGGCCAAATCGTTTGCATACATCCCCTTCCTGAGAACATCCTTCATGCTGATCTTCCTGCTGATTAGTGCCACCACCATGCTAAAGAGTAAAGTGTCATTTCCTTGCATCTAACCGATGTTAACTTTAAACTCTTCCGACAACCCACATCCAACCACATCTCTTCTTTTTGTTCTCAGGAACATGACAGTTCTGGGTGTTGCACGCCATGACACAGAACTGATTAAATACAACAAACTTATTACAAAATCAGCCTCCCAGATAAGTACAAAAGGTGTTGGAATGAACAGGTCAGCAAGGGGGTGAACTGTTAAGCACGTTGAACAATCCCAAGTAGTGGATACAGTGCTGTGTAAACATAAACCTGCCTTTACTTTAGGTCTTTTTACAGGTGCTGCGGCAGCCAGGAACAATTTTGGTGGGCCGAGAATGAACAATATCAAGGTTCACTTCAATCGGATCGTGCTTGCCTATCCCCACTTTGGGTGTTGGTACAGGTTGGTGTCATAAGTAGACATAACCGCCTTGGAAGCAGGCCATTTATGGTGCTCTTGCAAATTCATTGGATTATGAGTGAAACAGACATTGCAAAAACTGTAATAATAAATTGTGGGGGAGGGGAGAATGTCACATTAGATTGAGAAACTAACTTTTACAGTTGTTCTATTAAATCGGTATTTGCACTGAGTAGTAATGGCTTATGTCTTGGTAACCAGATTGATTTGTTTAATGTTTTTATATATGCTTTCACTGTACATCCTTCTTGACATAGGATATTTGACTTTTATGAGCATGCTGTAGTCAAGAAGAGTACGTCGTTTATATGAGTACAACCATATGGTAAAATGCATATTGCTCAAACAGATATACATATGAGAGATTTATTTTGTAAATATTTAGCAAATATTCTATTGAAATAATGTTTTTTCTCATAAGCAATTTATACACTGCGTATGAAAATGTTGACCATATTATTGGATTTATTTAACCTAACTTTTTTTTACCAAACTAACGGTGCTTTTCCTCTTTTTTCACTGATGTTCATGGCATAGGGTCAGGTAAAATATTGTCGAGTCACTCTTTCTGTTTTATCTTTCCATATTTTCTATCGGCTGCCCCTTCTCCATCTTTCATCTTCCCCCTTTCCATCTTTCATCTTCTCCCGATCTTCTCATACCCCACCTCACGCAGTCGTTCGATCTTAGCTGTTCGTTCCCCTTTTCTTGCATCCTTTATGTTTTTTCACCTTTCTCTTCCACTCTCTTTACTAGTACGTCTGCATCCATCCTTACCATGTGGCCTGGCCATTTCACCTTGCTTCTCACCAATCTTCCTGTTGAACTGTTTTGTTGCATCACATATTTCCTCAGGTCGTTCATCCTTCTTTCGTCAACCCTCTTTGTTCGTGTTATTCGACAAAACCAAAACCAACCTTGCAGCTGCTGTTGTTGTTCTGTCAACGCCACTGTCTCCAGATACAGATTAAGGCATGCTTGTGTAACACATGCTCTAAGAGTTTCCTTTTCAGCTTTTTCAAAATGTTTCTGTCCAACATGACTCCCTCTACCTTTCCCCGAGCATTCACTCCCCGTTGTATGCGGCATCGCATTTCTACCTCTGAATGCTCATCCTCATTAACCATTCATCCAAGTTACTCAAAGCCATCCACTTGGTTGAACTCCTTATCATCCAAAGTAATGTTCAAGTCCTCTCTCTGATGTCAAACCCACATCTCTTCTGTCTTCTCCCGGCTCATTATCGGTCCGTGCTTCTTGAACATCCCCTTCCATTGTTCCAACACTTCCTGTAGTTCTTGTTTTTTGTCTGCTATCATGGCCAGATCGTTTGCATACATCCCCTTCCTAAGAACATCCTTCATGCTGATATTCCTGCAGATTAGTGCCACCACCATGATAAAGAGTAAAGGGTCATTTCCTTGCCTCTAACCGATGTTAACTTTAAACTCTTCCGACAACCCACATCTAACCACAACTCTTCTTTTTGTTCTCAGGAACATGACAGTTCTGGGTGTTGCTCGCCATGACACAGAACTGACTAAATACAACCAACTCATTACAAAGTCAGACTCCCAGATAAGTACAAAATGTGTTGGAATGACCAGGTCAGCCAGGGAGTGAACTGATAAGCACGTTGAACTATCCCAAAGAGTGGATACAGTGCTGTGTAAACATAAACCTGCCTTTACTTTAGGTCTTTTTACAGGTGCTGCGGCAGCCAGGAACAATTTTGGTGGACCGAGAGTGAACAATATCAAGGTTCACTTCAATCGGATCGTGCTTGCCTATCCCCACTTTGGGTGTTGGTACAGGTTGGTGTCATAAGTAGACATAACCGCCTTGGAAGCAGGCCATTTATGGTGCTCTTGCAAATTCATTGGATTATTAGTGAAACAGACATTGCAAAAACTGTAATAATAAATTGTGGGGGAGGGGAGAATGTCACATTAGATTGAGAAACTAACTTTTACATTTGTTCTATTAAATCGGTATTTGCACTGAGTAGTAATGGCTTATGTCTTGGTAACCAGATTGATTTGTTTAATGTTTTTATATATGCTTTCACTGTACATCCTTCTTGACATAGGATATTTGACTTTTATGAGCATGCTATAGTCAAGAAGAGTACGTCGTTTATATGAGTACAACCATATGGTAAAATGCATATTGCTCAATCAGATATACATATGAGAGATTTATTTTGTAAATATTTAGCAAATATTCTATTAAAATAATGTTTTTTCTCATAAGCAATTTATACACTGCGTATGAAAATGTTGACCATATTATTGGATTTATTTAAACTAACTTTTTTTTACCAAACTAACGGTGCTTTTCCTCTTTTTTCACTGATGTTCATGGCATAGGGTCAGGTAAAATATTGTCGAGTCACTCTTTCTGTTTTATCTTTCCATATTTTCTATCGGCTGCCCCTTCTCCATCTTTCATCTTCCCCCTTTCCATCTTTTATCTTCCCCCGATCTTCTCATACCCCACCTCACGCAGTCGTTCGATCTTAGCTGTTCGTTCCCTTTTCTTGCATCCTTTATGTTTTTTCACCTTTCTCTTCCACTCTCTTCACAAGTATGTCTGCATCCATCCTTACCATGTGGCCTGGCCATTTCACCTTGCTTCTCACCAATCTTCCTGTTGAACTGTTTTGTTGCATCACATATTTCCTCAGGTCGTTCATCCTTCTTTCGTCAACCCTCTTTGTTCGTGTTATTCGACAAAACCAACCTTGCAGCTGCTGTTGTTGTTCTGTCAACGCCACTGTCTCCAGATACAGATTAAGGCATGCTTGTGTAACACATGCTCTAAGGAGTTTCCTTTTCAGCTTTTTCAAAATGTTTCTGTCCAACATGACTCCCTCTACCTTTCCCCAAGCATTCGCTCCCTGTTGTATCCGGCATCGCATTTCTACCTCTGAATGCTCATCCTCATTAACCATTCCTCCAAGTTACACAAAGCCATCCACTTGGTTGAACTCCTTATCATCCAAAGTAATGTTCAAGTCCTCTCTCTGATGTCAAACCCACATCTCTTCTGTCTTCTCCCGGCTCATTATCGGTCCGTGCTTCTTGAACATCCCCTTCCATTGCTCCAACACTTCCTGTAGTTCTTGTTTTTTGTCTGCTATCATGGCCAGATCGTTTGCATACATCCCCTTCCTAAGAACATCCTTCATGCTGATATTCCTGCTGATTAGTGCCACCACCATGATAAAGAGTAAAGGGTCATTTCCTTGCCTCTAACCGATGTTAACTTTAAACTCTTCCGACAACCCATATCCAACCACAACTCTTCTTTTTGTTCTCAGGAACATGACAGTTCTGGGTGTTGCACGCCATGACACAGAACTGACTAAATACAAACAACTCATTACAAAGTCAGACTCCCAGATAAGTACAAAAGGTGTTGGAATGAACAGGTCAGCCAGGGAGTGAACTGTTAAGCACGTTGAACAATCCCAAGGAGTGGATACAGTGCTGTGTAAACATAAACATGCCTTTACTTTAGGTCTTTTTACAGGTGCTGCGGCAGCCAGGAACAATTTTGGTGGACCGAGAGTGAACAATATCAAGGTCACTTCAATCGGATCGCGCTTACTTATCCCCACTTTGTGTGTTGGTACAGGTTGGTGTCTTAAGTAGACATAACCGCCTTGGAAGCAGGCCATTTATGGTGCTCTTGCAAATTCATTGGATTATGAGTGAAACAGACATTGCAAAAACTGTAATAATAAATTGTGGGGGAGGGGAGAATGTCACATTAGATTGAGAAACTAACTTTTACAGTTGTTCTAATAAATCAGTATTTGTGCTGAGTAGTAATGGCTTATGTTTTGGTAACCAAATTGATTTGTTTAATGTTTTTATATATATTCTTTCACTGTACATCCTTCTTGACATAGGATATTTGACTTTTATGAGCATGCTGTAGTCAAGAAGAGTACGTCGTTTATATGAGTACAACCATATGGTAAAATGCATATTGCTCAAACAGATATACATATGAGAAATTTATTTTGTAAATATTTAGCAAATATTCTATTGAAATAATGTTTTTTCTCATAAGCAATTTATACACTGCGTATGAAAATGTTGACAATATTATTGGATTTATTAAAACTAACTTTTTTTTACCAAACTAACGGTGCTTTTCCTCTTTTTTTCACTGATGTTCATGGGTTAGGTTCAGGTAAAATATTGTCGAGTCACTCTTTCTGTTTTTTCTTTCCATACTTTTCTGTCGGCTGCCCCTCTCCATCTTTCATCTTCCCCTCTCCATCTTTCATCTTCCCCGATCTTCTCAAATCCCACCTCACGCAGTCCTTCGATCTTAGCTGTTCGTTCCCTTTTCTTGCATCCTTGATGTTTTTTCACCTTTCTCTTCCACTCTCTTTACTAGTATGTCTGCATCCATCCTTACCATGTGGCCTGGCCATTTCACCTTGCTTCTCACCAATCTTCCTGTTGAACTGTTTTGTTGCATCACATATTTCCTCAGGTCGTTCATCCTTCTTTCGTCAACCCTCTTTGTTCGTGTTATTCGACAAAACCAACCTTGCAGCTGCTGTTGTTGTTCTGTCAACGCCACTGTCTCCAGATACAGATTAAGGCATGCTTGTGTAACACATGCTCTAAGAGTTTCCTTTTCAGCTTTTTCAAAATGTTTCTGTCCAACATGAATCCCTCTACCTTTCCCCGAGCATTCGCTCCCCGTTGCATGCGGCATCGCATTTCTACCTCTGAATGCTCATCCTCATTAACCATTCATCCAAGTTACTCAAAGCCATCCACTTGGTTGAACTCCTTATCATCCAAAGTAATGTTCAAGTCCTCTCTCTGATGTCAAACCCACATCTCTTCTGTCTTCTCCCGGCTCATTATCGGTCCGTGCTTCTTGAAAACCCTCTTCCATTCCTCCAACGCTTCCTGTAGTCCTTGTTTTTTGTCTGCTATCATGGCCAGATCGTTTGCATACATCCCCTTCCTGAGAACATCCTTCATGCTGATCTTCCTGCTGATTAGTGCCACCACCATGATAAAGAATAATGGGTCACTTCCTTGCCTCTAACCGATGTTAACTGGAAACTCTTCCGACAACCCAGATCAGATTCCACCAAAGCTTCCCAGGCCCGGAGACAGTGGTGGTCAACAAGGACTCTCATCACGGCCACACAGTTAATATAAGCTGGTGTACTGACAGGACAGTAGTTGGTGTAATGCTGGTATCGAGATGAAAAAGGCAGCCATATTTATTATCTTTATGATGACATAGAAAACAAAATAAAATCTTTTTAAAATTTAATCCCCACCCCCGGGGGCCCATATGGACGGTTCCCCATTTGACCCTCCATGTTCGGCAGAAGGGGAATAGGACACAACAGACAGACCAACATAAACTTCTTGATATGTTATATATAGTACACAGAATATGTGTATGCAGGCATTGAAAACTAAAGCTGATTGAGTGTTGTTGTTTCTGCGTGCTACCTACAGAAATGCAGAAGTTCCCTCTGCGTATGAAGGAGAGGTACCATAGTAGGGACTGTGTTACAACCCTCAGTGTCTATCTCGCCCCCACAACGGGTGAGTCTCCCTGCTTGCTACATTTGACTAGAATGTTATAACTCAACGTTATGAATTCTGACTAATTCATAGCAACTACAATTATGACTAACGTCTCATTTAGATGTGTTGATTATATTTGTTACGCTAATATGCAAGTTGCTCCTTTGAAGCAGGGCTGTTTTGATGTTGTCCATTGCTCGACTGTTTTCAGCCCTGAGTGGGAAATGTACTGAGATAGCCTACTGGACAATTTCGGGAGCTGCGCAAATGATTCTGCAGCAACCAGAGTCAGTTGGACAGGGCCACAGCTCTTCAAAACGTTCTCTGTACACACCAATCCCATCACCAGGGTGATGTTTTCAACGAAGCATTGCGTCTCTGGTAGGTCCAATTCTCAAGTATATTTCTTTGGAAAATATTCAAATATACCTCGAAAAGCTTTGTTTCATGATGACGATCATGTCACATTTATGGTTGATTTTTAGTGGGCCATCATTTACATATACTGTGACATCCAAAGTTCTATAAAATATACAAGTAAAAGCTTGGTTTTCTTTTCAAGTAATCCAAGTTGAAGCATTGATTATGATCATATCAGTTTAGTTTGATATGACGCGGCTTACCAGTATCAGGGCCTTGAAATATTGAAAGTGAATCACTGTAGCTAACTGCTGTGTTTGCAGTGTGCTCTGAGTACAACCATATACATTCGTGGAACGTGATCTGATTCCTTGGCATGACCAGCACACAGCCCGGCTCAGTGGCCTTGGCATCATTCAAGTTTATCTCCATAGAGAGGGTGGAACCACACCTTCAGTATATCCACAGTAACAACTTTGGTAAGTCAGGATCTAGAATTTGACAGGATCTAGAATTACAAGAATTATATATTTCAGTAAATTAGATTATATATTAAGATACGTAATAACTTTTTTTATTGGAAAACTGGACACCCCCTTTTTTGTGGATCCGATCAGTTGTACTTAGTTGCTTAGTAGCTTTTTACAGCACTCACAACTGTCAGAAGGTACTAGAGACAGCGGTCGCCAAAAACTTAGTCATAGTAAAGACATAGTAAAGGGAAATTTGCAGAAAATAAAATATACACGCCAAACAGTTGTACCTATTTTCCTATGAAAGACCAATCTGGAGAGGACTTATTATGAACTAGGTGAGCAGTCATAGTGCATCCTTTCTCCGTTCTCTCAAATCTGTTTGCCTGTCAGGGAAATTCTTCAATGTTAACTTACTAGTACAACCATTCTCAATTCTTTTAGACAAATGGTCGTTTATTACAAGGAAATGCTTCTAAATGAACTGCCAAAGCATCGTTCTTTGTTCTGGAAAATAGATTGTTTTAAATGGTCAAGCAGCTTTCTGTCAGTTAAAAAAAAAATTCTAAATTAAGTTATTTTGTAATTTCTGTAAAATATTATAATGATCAAATTACAACACTGACTGATATGTATTGCCTGTATAGACTTGATGTCATCATTCCAGGTGCCACCATCAAACCTGAGTCACACAAGTCAGTACACAACATGACTACATCAGTGGACGACACAGAGCCTTTCGATTACACAACAATTGACGTACCAGCAGTAAAGACGTCACGACAGGACGGCGTCGGTGTCACCTGGGACAAACCACACAAGGATGAGAACATCGACAGCGTAGGTTCTTGGCTCATGGTGATTATTGCACTCACAGCCAAGTCAGTCTTTACGCAGACATTACAGCTTACTTGAAGTGTAAAGTGATTGTTGTACTCACAGCCCAGTCAGTCTTTACACAGATATTACAGCTTAGTTGAAGTGTAAAGTGATTATTGTACTCACAGCCAAGTCAGTCTTTATTCCGACATTACAGCTGACTCGAATTGAAAAATTATTCTTCCACTCACATACCAGTGAGTCTTTATATAGGCCATACAACTGACTCAAAGTGTCAAATAATTATTGCACTCACATACCAGTGAGTCTCTATACAGATATAACAGCTGACTTGTAGTGTAAAGTGATTTTTGCACTCGCAACCCGGTTAGTCTTTCACGGACATTACAGCTTACTAGAAGTGTAAAGAGCTCTCTTGCTCTTGCATTAAAAACACGCGGGAAGGAGTTGTAGACCGAACTGCCCCAGGTATATGGGTAGCTGTCTTGCCCCAGGGGGCACGAAGGTGGCTTTTTGGGGTATTTTTACTGCTGCAAATGTTGATCCTTTTATTGTCGTCGGCACACTGCTTCAAATGTTCATCCTATCATTCCACTAGTATTCAACAGATGTGTAATACAGATGTAATGTTTGGTCGAATTATATATATTTTTGGAATGGAACCATTGGTTGATTCAGACAGAAAAGGAAGCATTTAAGTAGACAGGTTTTCTTACACCTATGTGTAACAAGATATTTGTAAAAAAATGTGTAACATATTCACATGGCCTGCATTAAAAGAAACTGTAGAAAATTTGACCCATTCATTTATTGGCTTTTGGGATGATGAAATGACGACATCTGTTAATACCATTGCAGACACAATGGGTCAGCTCTTTACTCCATCTCTCGTGAGTAGTACGTCACCACGAAGAAGTGAGATGGTTGTTGTGCATCAATCAGCTGAGATTTTCCCAGAAGCATATGGTAAGTGAGTAAGGAGTATATATTTAGACTGAATTAATATTACACCATTAATTATTTCAATACTATGCGGGAAAGTTCATTTTGGCAAAAGTGTACCCTGTACGTGAAAACGCCCACATACAAATGTATTTATTATTACCTTTGTTAAATTTAATTTATATAAATGTTATAACTTATTGTATTATTAAAAAAAATACCGTTGCAGTCGACGGTCCAACATAATGAAGATATTGCCATATGGTTTCTCCTGGAAGTGTTTAAGGACAATCAATGCAGACTGTTCTGGCGACACAGCAAATGATCAAGTGTTGACTGAATTAATACCATTCAGTGAACCATGTGTAGGTGTTAAATCTGTTATTGACCAGACTTGAGCGGATCTACACACTGGGTAGTGGGTCCAGGAAGTGTACGGAAGGAGACCATTTTCTTGCTGAAGCTATCTGCCGCATTTGATACCATTGGTCACAGGACAACTTATTAAAAGTGTGTCAATGTGGTGTGGCATATCTGGAACAGAGCTGGTTCTCATAATATTTAACTGATAGATGCAAAAGAATGAAGATAGCGAATTGTTTCTCAGCTACGCTCCCTACTTCACGTAATGTTCCTCAGGGTGTTTCACTCTCTACGCTACTCTACTTGGCTCAGTTATCCAACGTCACAACTTGGATCACCAAGTGTATGCTAATAAATCACAGACCTATGCTATTTTGGCTACATGAGATACAAATCACTTCCAAAACTAGCTCAGGGATTGTCTCCACAAAATCTTCCATTGGATGACAGAGACCACATGAAAGTTAAATGCAAGTAAATCCGAGTTAGTTATTATTGGTGGGGTAAATTTTGCATGTCTATTTGAATCGATTAGGTGCGCACAATATGTTGCAAGACGTTTCCTTATGTGTCAGACTTTAGATTGCATGTAGAGAAGCACAGTAAAATCAAAACGTGTGGAAAGCATTAGCTTAACAGTGTCGCCTGGCTGTTCTTCGATGAGAACAAATTTGCATGTTTGCTGGAGTGCCATAAAACACTAATATTATATAGCCTTTTTGTTTAGGGAGTGACGTAGAGTGATGTAATGAAAGCATTGATTTACTAAAATGCAAGGAAGGACATCAACGTAATAATTTACATGTAATTGATTACGGATTGACAGACGTTTGCTACGATGTCAATAAAACTGATGCCGATTGACCAACTAATGCGAATCGAGAATAATAACCTGAATCTGAATATGTAATGATCGATGTTCTTTTGTTTAAAAAATAAGAGTCGAATGACGTGAGTGACACTTAGCATTATCTGCTATTTGGTTGCACCTCCTATCGGTCGCTGGAGAGACCACTCCACAGTCACCGGGTCTCTTATGGTTACATATCGAGCAGCTCTCAGGGGAGAGATTTGTCGGCCCCCAGACCTTCCTGTAGTTCTCCAGCCAAACTACTGACAATCCCTATATGTTGAGCTTGTAACCTCCTATGACAACACGACAACCCGTTTATATAGTAGGTAAACCTATTTAGCTGAATTTGTGGTGTGAACTCTTGAAACAGGTTAACTTTACATTTAACTGATATAACAACTACTAATTAAACAATTTAGTTAATTAGAATGTTTCTTATATGGCATAGTTCATGTTGTAATGCTGCAAAGTGTATAACATGCATAAATAATATTACTAGTCTATGTTATTGATATTGAATTATGCAGATCTAGTGGTGAAATTATGCGCATGCGCCGGAAGTGATCACTCTAAGATGGCGTCTACTAGAACGTTGGCCGTGTAATTGATATCAACAACCCTACAAAACCCTGTCTTAGGAATACAACACACTCCAAGTGGAAAAGGTTTATTATATTGGCAATAGTATCATCGAACAGTTGTGATAACTGGTATGTCTGTTTATTATCTATGCATCTAGCAATTCCCACCGCCGTTACTTTGTTAACTGTTACGTTAGCCAACAATAAGCCAAATCGCATAGAAAGTGTCTCGTCTCCTTGCCAGCAACAGTCTAGCCAAATTTTCGTGCGACTAATACACAGTCATGAGTTGCATCAGAAGCAGAAAAACATAGTTGTCACTAATAAGTAATCTGTCCCAATACATTAATCAAAACTCCATATGAAATGATCAATCGTTTGTAGAATGAATAAAATATGTATCAGAATTAAAACCATATCAAATATGTGTACTCCGTAGTATAGATATTATTTATCTACAAAGCCAAACAATGTTTATACACAAACCTTCCGCATTCTGGTAGGTCACAAAGTCCCTGTTTATAATGCTCCTTTTGTTAGTAGCTGTCTCGAATCATCTCTTTCTTCACCAATTTCGTCCGACTGGCTGTCAACGCAATGCATTTCTACCTATCTAGATGAGATCAGCTTTTACAAAGAACACCACAGGAAGCACGCAGCGTGTGCTATTGATATACAACGTATG